>PVIU01011198.1:0-56934 GCA_004026605.1 Ondatra zibethicus
TTTTTTTCCTTGGGGCTAGAGAGAGCGCAGTGGTTAGTTGCAGATGTAATCTGACCTTCTTATGGCCTCCACGGACACGAGGCATATGTAGTGCACAGATGTACATACAGACAAAAA
This sequence comes from Ondatra zibethicus, assembly GCA_004026605.1. Classification (NCBI taxonomy): domain Eukaryota; kingdom Metazoa; phylum Chordata; class Mammalia; order Rodentia; family Cricetidae; genus Ondatra; species Ondatra zibethicus. The sequence goes on from PVIU01011198.1 coordinate 118, forward strand.
AACCCTGTACATAAACTTTATAAAAATCAAAATTTTTTAATTAAAGAAAAAGGAAGACTTATTTTCATCATGATGTTGCACACACAGCGAGCCTCACTGTGCACTTGTCACCGTAACCAGAAACACACCAGCTTATGGTTTGGCATAGAGTTATTCATTGTCACCGTAACCAGAGACACACCAGCTTAAGGTCTGAAGTAGATTCATTTATTTCTGATCCTTAACCTCTGTCTTCTGGCCACATTGCCTCCCTCCCTTCTTCCTTCCTTGTCAGCACTGGGACCCAGCCGAGGACTTCATATGTAGTAGTTAAGCACTCGACCACTCACTGGGCTCTGTCTCCAGCCCTGTAATTACAGTCACATAATTTTGCCTTTGAATTCTTGTTTTCAGCTGAAAGTGAGATGGATGTAAAATTCTGCATATCATACATTTCCAGTAGCTTCTGCTCTGCGATGTATTATAAATTATACCTTGAAACTCTTCAGTGAATTATGTTTATATGTATGTATGTATTCTTTACCAAATATTAGCAATAGAATATTTAATATGAAATTTCACTACAAATTTTGTCTTAAAATTTGATAACATTAATTTTATTACAGTAGTTTGAATAAATTTCTAATTCTAACCAGCTTTTACTCTCTTTTACAGATGTAAATAAGAAAATATTGCAGTTAATGTGTCTTTTTTCCTTGTTTTTTTTTTTTAAATAGCTCTCGACCATGTCTGAATATTGAAGAGGACCCAGATGCTCATGAAAAACCTTTTCTGAGTTCGAGCGCTCCAGCAATCACAAGTCTTAGTCTCCTAGGAAGTTTTGAGGTAATGCTGTTTTGAAACTGTTTTAGGGGTCGAAGGTCCCCAAATGAGGACTATTATGTCTTCACCCTTTCTGAAAAGGGAATAAATGGTTAGACTCTTTCTCCAAAGCCTTGAAATTACTTATCTTGCCCTTCTCAAGTGATCACCTAATTGAAGGGATGCTCTGCACACACCATAATGTGCCCATAGGTCATTTCTCATAAGCTGTGAGGGGATTGAGAGCACCTAGAACGCTGACTCACTCAGAGGTGGTTCCCTGCCGTGAGCACCAAGTGGGTAGGGTAGGCAGAGCTTTGCCACTCTGGTTTCTGCACTGTCATGTCTCTTTCTAGTGCATATTTTCTCATTTTTTTTTTCAGGTAAACTAAACAAAGCCCCATATATTCTACAACAGCATTTTTTAAAGAAGCAATAATTTTTCAACGTGACAAATGTTTGGCTTAGCTTTCTAATGCAACTTCTGTATGTGGCCTGTTTAAGTTCTTCTAGCATCTTCTAGGGGGCTTTCTCAGGGCCAAATACCTTCTATGGTAGATTGTTTCAAAATATGGCCTATTTTGAACATAGCCTAGGCTAGCCTTAAACTCATAGAAATCCTGTTGCCTCAGATACCCAAGTGCTGAGATTGCAGGTGTGAGTCATTATAACAGCCATCATTTTTCTTTTTGAGACACAGTCTCTCTACGTCACCCAGCCTAGCCTTGAACTTACTCTCTAGCTCAGTCTGGCTCCCAAGTGGCTACTCACAATACTCTTGCTTTAGCCTCCCAAATGTAGCAAATGCATGCTACCATGGAAACTAGAGAATATAGTCAAGTATTTTAAATAGAAAATAAAGTTAAGGCTTGCCAGTGGTGGTGCATGCCTTCAATCCAGTACTCAGGAGGCAGAGGCAAGTGGACCTCTGACTTCAGGGAAGCCTGGTCTACAGAGCAGGTTTCAGGACAGCCAGGGCTACACAGAGAAACCCTGTGTTGGAAAAGAGAGAAAGGAAGTGAAATTAATTACTAACTTTTCTATCTTTTTAAAACACACCTTGTTACTTTGTCTTCCAGGAATCTGTTCTGAATTACCGTTTGGACCCCCTCGGCATAGTTGGTGGCTTTACTGCCGAGGTCGGGGCCAGTGGTACTTTCTGCCCCACACACTTAACCCTGCCAGTGGAAGTGTCGTTCTACAGTGTTTCGGATGATAACGCCCCCTCGCCTTATATGGCAAGTACTTTAACCTAATAATAATTCACACCTGTGCTTCAGTCCTGTCCTTAAAAGTGTGAAGCAATTCTTAAGAGAAAGTTAGAAAGTGAATACAGATCAATAAACCAAATTACTGTCCATGACCTTTTTCTCAGCTGGCTTAAATAACAGGTGGCCTGTTTTGCATTTAAAAGAGGTGCTGAAATTTTACTCAATTTCTGCATGACTTACTGACGACTGACACAGTCAGTTCAGCTTGCTAAGTTCACACAAACCCCCAATCTTACTGTACACTCTAATTCCAGATGGCTGCCTTCTCACATGGTTCCTATCTCAGTCAGACTTGGGGCTACCTGAGGTTCCCCTTCCCCCCCCACCCCTTCTCCTGTTTGGTTTGTCTTTGGTGCATCCTTTCTTGATCCTGGGGTTCTAGAGAGTGTGAGTGTGAGCTATTTCTGATAACACTAGTGTCTTAGTGTGGAGTATGAGAGCTCCTGGGAGTTAGAGCACAGTTCTGAGCCTGAGATCCTTTAAATTTACCTTTTCCATTTCCTACTGCAGTGGATTCTGGGTAAAATCAGCGTTACCCTGCAGAAGTTTCTAGAGTGTATATAAACACTTCTTCACATACAGAGGAGCTGTTTGTAGTGATGGTGTAAAGCGCAGAGTCATGTTGTCTCACTGTGAGAAGCAGAAATTCTCACAGGCCTAGAACTGTGCAGCCCTGGCTTAGCACCTGCCAGTGGCTTCCTCTCTCCTGCCTTCAGTGCTTTGAAGAACATTAGTGAAAATGTCTTTTGTTAAAAATAAAAGCTATGAAAAGCTTTCTGTATACCTGAGGGGAGGAGACGCTATACTTTTTGGGGACCTAAATATGGCCATCTCATTGCTGACCTAGTTTTTCAAGGAGGTTAGTTTAGGTTTACTCCATTTTTAGGGTGAAATTTTGGTTAGGGTCCTTCCTAGTGTTTTACTTTGATAGAAAATAATGGTCTGAAAGTAACAGGAAAGAAAACAGAATTCCAAAATACATTCAAACAGAGGACTCTGAGTAGTTCTTGAAAAAGGACTAAGTCAGCCTACTGAATTAAGTTAATTTATCCTTTTAAGGATGCCTGCCTTCGTATCTCAGTAGGTTTGAGGCCAGCATGGGCTATATAGTAAGTTCTAGAAGAGCCTTGGCTACAGAGGAGAATCCTATCTCAAAAGCCTAAAGCAACTAAAAAGCAATGCCTGCCTGACTTTCCTGTGATAGTAGTCTTCACTCAGCTGTCTATCATATTTTCTCCAAGTCCTTCCTTGGTAGGTGTGGGTTCCTTTCAGAGTGGCTCACTTCAAACAGTCGATCACAGATTTATCTTAAATGTTGTTCTTTCTATTTTGATAGCTTAATCCTCCTTAAAAGGACTGATCATGTTTTGTAAGATGGGACTGTGTTTTGTTAGATGATACATATCACAAATCATCAGGAGTAATGCACCTTTATGTTACTCTAATAATTATATGACCTTTCCTCACAGATTGAATGGTCTCCAGAGGTAAAATGTTAGGACAGAACAGTCTTTGTGGTGGGATTTTGCATCAAACAATTCTTTAAAAATTAATTCTTCATGTTGGCATCAATGATAAGAGTGTTCTCCAGGAATTCCACCATACCACTCAGCTGCTTGGAAGCTGCCAGAGAAACCAGCCGTCACGGTGGTGAATTCAGGCTAGGCCTTGTGCTATGGACTCATGACTGGCCAGGTGCAGCTTCTGCCTGTTTGTAGTTGGTCAGGTCAAGGCTTGCAGCTCTCAGTTTTCCATCTGCTGTTCCAGATCAGTTTTTATTGTTGTTTCTTTTGGTTTTTGACATGCGGTCCATGTAGGCCAGTCTGACCTCAAAGTCTATGTAGCTGAGGCTGGCTTTGAACTCCTGATCTTCTTGCTTCCACATCCAAATTCTGGGTTACTGGTGTATCATCACACCCAGCAATTCATATTCTTTATTACACAATAACTTAAAGATTACTTTTGTATGTGCTAGGAGTCTGTCAAATTTCGTTCATTTTAACCTTGCTATTACAAAAATGCCAGAGGAGATATTTCTTTATGTTCCTAATAATTTTATATTAATAAATATTAATAGTCTGGCCTATGAAACAAATCAAGTAATAGTAATCAAATCCTGATATTTGTATTTCCTAAATGTCCAGTGCTTCTACTGGTTTTATATCCTTTAGAGATTGTTGTTTGGCGGCTAGAGTGATGGCTCAGCAGTTAAGAATGCTGGCTACTTACTCTTCCAGAGGACCCAAGTTTGGTTCCCAGAACCCACCTCGGGCAACTCACAACTATCTCTGATAGTTTCAGGAAATTCCCAGAACTCACCTTGGGCAACTCACAACTATCGCTGATAGTTTCAGGAAATTCCCAGAACCCACCTTGGGCAACTCACAACTATCTCTGATAGTTTCAGGAAATCCAGTGTTCTCTTTTGGCTTCCAAGTATACTGTACTCATATGCACAAATACACACAATTAAAAAGAAGAAAAAGAAATGGTTGTATTGAGTGCTGCCCTAAACGTAAAAGACCTTTTAAAGATCTTCAGTCACTATCCGCTTAATCACATTATTATTATGTTCTTAAAACTATCAGAATTGTATATTTCTCCTTGTATGTGAAGGAAGCTGTGAGGTAGGACAGTAACTCCTGGCTCTACCAGTGTGAGTATAAATTAGTATCATTTTAATGAGCTTTACACTTTTCTTTCTGGAACTAGAATGAAGAGTGTGTTTTTCATGTAACCATCCACAGTGCTTGTTCTTGAATGTCTCAGTGAGTATGCTGAGCACACTGTGAGGAAATACTGCTGCATTGCTGTCTGTGGGAAGTTAGGATCATATGTCAGAGTATGGCTCTCTCTTCACCTTGGTCCACTCCTTTGTACTCCCGACCTAGGTCTAGTTTCCAAGCCCAACAAAGATGTCACCTAGTGCAACAGGCCTGTGTTATATTTACCTTATGATTTCTATTTACAATACGTAATGATGGAATCATGAACTTTGTACAGCACACACTTATTCTGCTTGCCTGCCTTAACTACTGGAAGGAAAAGAATCACCCAGAAAGTAGACAAGGGTCAGCATTCAGGGTTGCCACCTGTGGTCACCCTGGTTATTGAGAAGCTTTTGCACGTTCAGTCCGAGCTTTGAACTTACTTTCTTTACATTGTTTGGACTTTGCAGAAAAACTGCCTATGCTTAAGGTTAGGTTTTCTTAAACTTGGCTTATAATGATATCATCAGGAAAGTCCTGTTCAAAGGAAGATTTGGTTTGGTAGATCTGGAGAGTGGCCAGGCAGACTGCTTTTCCAGCAAGGCCGTGTGTGCTGCTGCCGCTCTGAGCACCAGACTGTGTGGAGGACCTTGTTGTCTCCTTTTCGATTCATCCAGGGAAACGGCTGTGCTTGCCCTTTCACCTCCACGAGTCCCGCCTCTCAGTCAAGCCGCTGCGCTTGAGTTTTAGAGCCAGTTCAAATCTTATATTCCTTCACAAATAAACGTCTAAAAGGCACTACCCTGGGTGTCCCAGCACTCGAGAGGCTAAGGTTGGAGGAGTTTCATCAATTCTAGCCCAGTCCTGGCTACATAGAAGGCTTTGTGTAAACAAAAAAAGCGAGCCAAAAGAAATAGAAATAAGCTGGACATGGTGACACACACAGTGCAGTTCCAGCATGTGGAAAGCAGAAGCAGGAGACTCTGGAGTTCAAGGCTAGCCTCAGCAACACAGTATGTTTGAGACCAGCCTGGACTACATGAAACCCTGTGACATAAAAATGTAAAAATATAAATATTCAAAGCACCTTAGAAGATCCAGATTAAGACAGCGTGACTCAGCTACTTCTGAAGTAGCATTTCCTCTTGGAAAAGGGAGTTGTGTGGCTTTTTCACAGAACAGGCAGCCTTGTGTCACTGGTAGACCTTCGTGTTTCACGTTTGTTTTGAACATATCTTCCTCTGGAAATTTATCAGACTGGAACCCAGCCCCCAGCCCCACTTACCTGATGTCTGTATTCTTTTCTTCTTTCTGTCATTAGGAATTCAAATGTGTAAGTTGACTCTCTGACTGAAGAATTCCTTCCAGCTGGGGCCCAAAATTATACTTTGTACTCATTATTTTTCCATACTCCAAGACTAATCAAATCATTTCTTTGCCTCTCCATTCCCCCTCCTCTTAGACTAATCCTATAGCCTTGCTTTGTTTCCTTATGGCTAGGAAACCTGACCCCTTAGCCTGTGTCTCAGTGGCAATTCTCAGCAGAGCGGCCTTATGTAATGCTGTATGCTGCTTGTTGCAACATGTCCAGGAAGAGCAGCAGTGAATGGTTTCTTTAGAAGGGGGAGCCTCACTGTTTTATTCACATACTGTATCTCAATGCAATTCCATAGAAATATGTTACTGAACTTGAATTAACCTGTTCTTGCTTTCGTTTTTTATATACCTATGCACTCAATTTGTCTTCTTTTGTTTCAAGGGTGTGATTACTTTAGAGTCCCTTGGTAAAAGGGGTTATCGAGTACCTCCTTCAGGAACGATACAAGTGGTATGTGTTTTATAGCCTACAATTGCAATAATCATTCTCTCACACACATATAGAGCTTAGCCCTTTCTCCTGCTACTGCTGCTGCAACGACCTCGGTAAGTAACAGTGGGGCTGCAGCTCTGTTTGGAGTTGCCATGCTCTGCCCCAGGAATGAACATTTGGGGGACCTCCATTAAAGAAAAATTAGTAAACTAATAGAGGTGAATGCTTTAGACAAGTAATATGAATGATTTACATGACACCAACTGACCTGTTTCCAATATAATTAGATCCTGACCAGTGCCTTCTATTAAATATAAACCATATTGAGATTGACCTATATAAAAGGAGACCCCCAGAATAATAGTGTCACTCTGGTAGGAAAATTTGGGAAACAAGTTGTTATTACTAGGGTAATGATTTCTAAAACTGACCCAATGCAATCTGATGATTCCAGGGCAGAGAAGGTGGCATCCCTTCATCTATATATTCATCTAATTTGGACTCAGGATACCCCTTCTAACCAGAGCAGGCCTGATGTACGTTATCTTACCGTGACTCGCAAGGGTAGCACCACAAGTCCTCAATCTGCTTCAGATTTTGCAGACTGGAAGAATCTGGCTGAGGCTGACTGCTCACACTCAGCCCCTGGTCTAGCCCAACAGGTTCCCTGAGTGCTGGGACCTCAGGAAGTCTGGTCACACCGTATCACATCCATACCAGTGCTATGCCAAGCCTGTGCATTTGTCTGGCATCTCACGGGGTGAGACAGTAGTGAGCAAATGCATGTGTACCACAGAAGAATGGCTGCATCTTAAAATTAGTTTCTCTACCGCAGACATTTTTTAAAGTTAAAGAGTGACAGGCTCATGTTCCCTGGCCCTGACTGTGGAGCCCGTGAGGGCGTGTGCGTCATTGGAGAGCTAGCTGTGAGCTGCCCTAGGAATGGGACATTAACCCAGAAAGAGAAGTCCACCTCTCAGTGGTCCATCTTAAGCATGATTTTATTTCTTACGTGGTTTGAAATCTGGGCCTGCTTGTTGAATGTATCAGCCTTGATCTTAGCACGTGCTAGGTTGTAAACTTGGATCATAATGTTGATGTATTTCTCATTTTGATTCAGTGAGTGATGTCCAGTCCCTGGGATGAGCTTCTGAAAGCATGGCACCAAGTTACCGATTGATGTGTTGGTAATTTGGTTAAAGTCAGTTCAGCAGCTTGAGTTTTTATTTAAAAATGTGTATTTATAAAAAATGATTCATAGCTAAGAACAATTGAATACGTATTTTGGTCTGTAATGATACTGATGGTTTGTAAAGCCCGACCGTTTGTGAATGATTCCAAGAGTTAAAGCAGTGTTGCTACAGACTTTGGAGCTAATGAGAATGAGCTTTATTTCCTGACCTTGAAATGTTTTCAATAGAAAGTCTCCCCTTGAGCATTTATAGCGATTTTACAGTAAGTAGTTAAAACAGCCACTTTAAAATCCTTGTTTGCTGAGCTTGTATTTTTATTTTAAAAATTGCAGTCCATTAAAATATAAGAAAAATTGAATCCACCTTGAGAATTTGTGCTTAATATCCAGTGAAGCTAATATTTGAAATGATGAAACCTAGAATATTCTAATGCAAAATACACCATGAAAAGTGTGTTATGCTTAAATTAGAACAATTTCTGAAAATCTGAACAATGACAAAAATGTGTCTAGTTTGCTATTAATACAAAATTTGTGACTAAAGATTTTGACTTATTACAAGGTTCTCTTATTGTGACATAAGAAATGAAGTTGAATCTTTGATTATTTTGTGAACTTTTGAAACGTTAATGTTAGCCTCTGAAATGAAACTTATCCAGTGGAATTAGATTACTAAACCACCTGTCTAATTACTGGCATGGTGTTCTGAGTCATATAAATCTATCATCATTGTGAAGAATAACCCCTCTTGTTTCTTCAGACCTTATTCAATCCTAATAAGACTGTGGTGAAGATGTTTGTTGTGATGTATGACCTACGAGGTATGCCAGCCAATCACCAGACATTCCTGCGACAGAGGACATTTTCTGTTCCTGTTAAACAAGAAATGAAGAGAAGTATTAATAAGGACAACGTCCAGCACACAGCACAGTTATTACGCTACCTCATACATCTGAGGTAATGTTTCAAATTAATAGAACAATGTAACATCATTACACTTGGTTTTTAAGGAAACGATTTGACTGAGTGGACCAGAACCGTGTAATCTGCTCATGGGGTCTTTTGACAACATGCCAATGTGGAGAACATGTGGCATTCATTCTTACCACCCTTGTTACTTATTGAAATCAGGGCTCACACTTGTAACTGTTAAATGGGAAATACTAAAAGTCAGAATGAAGCCTGATAATTCAAGTTTTTAAACTAGTGATGTTGATAGAAACTCATTCTGAGCCATCAGCCTAGTTTGCAGCTAGCAGCAGGCATATAGCAAAGTGACAGAGTTGGCTATGGAGCCTCTTAGCTGTAATCACAGAAGCTGGGTGGTAGAGGCATCCGGGTGCTTTTCCATCTTCTAAATCAGCAATGTATTTTACAGCAGCATAGTCGGCTTGAAGTAGTTCCGTTTCAGGTGGCTGTTAGCTACATGTAGATAGTGACCATGTTGCGCAGAGGGGTTCTGAAAATTCACACAGTCTCTCCTTGACCATTCCTGTAGGGTTTGCTTCTGGAAACCTGGGAGGTAACAGTGCTGACATGGAGGACATACTTTAGAGATGCCTTATCTTCCAAGTTACTGAACTCTAGGCGTATAAGGGCTTTGTTGTCTGTGGTCTTTCTGGCCCATTTTGCCAACATCTCTAAGGGGCATTTTAAGGGCCTCACAATCTCCGTGTAGCCCTCAGGAACATTGAGCAAAGCAAACCAGAAGTCAGCAGCTTGTTCCTGTAACTATAGAACATTTTCAGCCATATCAGTGATTGACTCTCTAATGTCAGGAACCCTGTGGGTCCCAGGTGTCCTTCAGAGTGTAACCACCATGTTGCAACTTGGGGGGTAGGGAGTTAGTTAGACATGCAAGTTCCACATCTGTAGAAGTGACTTACTGTTCAAGCTATAAGTATGAAAAGCTGTCTATAAAACACAAACTTGAAAAATTTTTTCTAAAGAAGACACATGGGCCAGTGAGATATGACCCACATGGTAAACCAACTCCCACAAGGTGTTCTTTGAACTTTACTTGCTTGGTTCAAGTACCCCCTCACACACAGATTTTTTTTAATGTAAAGAAATTTAAATATATGTAAATGTTTCCAGATAGTTAAACCAAGCACTTGGGGAGGCAGAGGCAGGAGGACTGACTGCCATGAGTTCAAGGTCATCCCAGACTATATAGTGAATTTCATGTAAGCCTGGATAATAGAGTGATATCCTGGTACAAGAAACTTAAAAATCAAATAGATAAAATGAGATGAGTAATGAAATAACAGCAGACAAATGAAAGGAGATGTGTAATCAGATAGCATGCTATACCAATACTTCCCAATGGTTGGCAGTGCTGCTTGCTGAGAGAGTGTCTCCCTAGTATGAGGAAGGCCCTGGATTCGATTTTCAGTGCTACAAAAATAAATAATAGTAGAAGTAGTAACAAGCCAAACATGGTGACGTAGGCATTGATTGTAGCAGGTTGGGGGGGCTGAGGAGGGAGGATCCCAAGTTCAGCTCTGCCTGGGCTACAGTGCATGACCAAGACCAGCCTTGGCGGCATAGTGAGACCTTGTCAGAATCAAAAGAAAAAGGAAGGCTGAAGACACAGCTTACAGCCTTTGCATGTATAGCCAACATTTATCCCAAATCAGCTACCTCTCCTTTCAGTCTTCACCCAATGACTAAATACTCAGAAGTATTTATATACAAATGTAGAGAGCCAAATTGGAGAAATGGTGTCTTCCCCAAGGCTTCCCAAGGTGAAAACTTAGGGGAGGAGTGTGAGCCAGCCAGTGAAGTCCACCCTGGCACATGTTGTCACACCAGGCCTTTCCATTAGTTTTGGAGTAAAATCCACAAACACAAACTATTTCTGCTATGTCAAGGAAACTAGGAGAAATTAGCACTGTGTGGAGTCTGCTGAGGAAGGTTAGTGGAAGATAGAAACAGCTCTGAGCCAGCTTTTGATTTCATTTCACCACTTTTTATCATTACTGCTAGTGGTGTTAGGTTTGATGATTTTGTTTAACCAGCTGCTAAGAATAGCAGTGATTATCCCAGAACTTGATGCTTACTTGGCATGATGCATACATCTGTAATACTAGCAGCACTAAGGACACTAAAGCAGGAAGATTGCTAAAAGATCAAGGCCAGCTTTCATTATATAGTGAGTTCCAGGGCAGCTTGAGTACTGTTGAGACCCAGTATCAAAACAAAAACTATGGGCTAGGGTATGATTCAGTAGGTAAAGCGCCTGCTGCACAGATCTGAGATCCAGAACAGACATATAGTCTGGGAAGACTGGCAGCCATCTAGAATACTTGCTCTTGGGAGGCAGAGATGAAATTCCTGGAGTGAACTGGCTGGCTAGAGGTGCTGACTAGTGTTTATGTCAACTTGACATATGTTAGTCATTTCGGAAGAGGGAACCTCCACCAGCTTGGCCTGTGGGTAAACCCGTGATCCATTTCCTGATAGACAGTTGATGTGGGAGGACGCAGCTCACTGTGGGAAGTGCCACTCATGGGTTGGCGGCCCTGGGTGCTACAAGAAAGCAAGAAGAACAAACCAGTAAGCAGTGCCCCTCTATGGCCTCTACTTCAGTTTCTGCCTCTAGGTTCCTGCCTTGAGTCCCTACCCTGACTTCCCAGATTGATGGACTACAAGTTGTAAGATGCAGTAAATAAACCCTTTTCCTCCCCACGTTGTTTAATTGAGTTTTATCACAACATTAGAAACCCTAGTTAAGCTACTAGACTAAGCTACTCAGTGAGTTCTAGGTTCAGCAAGAGCCCTTCCTTCATAAATGAAGTGGGGAGCAACTTGAGGAAGATGCACACAGGGATGCTCACATGCGCAAATACACATTTAAGAAAAATTTGAATCTTGTTTGTTTTTTGTTTTGCTTTAAGATAGAGTTTTATATTAGCATCTGGGCTGGTTTGTTACTCTTGCCTCAGTCTATGGTGTGATTGCAGGCATAAGCAGTAATACACAGAAACCTTTTCGTATTCTTCAGGTATGGAATCTGTTTTAATCTACCCTAAATCAGTGGCAGACACACATTTGTCTGTGTGTCTAGAATGTGCCTGACCACAGAGCCCAAGGCATAGTCATGTAATTGGCTGGTGTCAGTGGGAAGTGGATACCGAGGAAAGTGCAGATAGAGGAACAGCAGAGCGGAAATGCGGGCTCACAGGAGAAAGAAGCCCTGACCCCACTACAGATGAATCAGGAGTGCGTTTAAAGACTCTAACATTATTATTCTTTCTTTCTCTGTACTTAGGTTCCAGAGTTCTAAATCTGGAAAGATCTACCTCCATAGAGATGTACGGCTCCTGTTCTCTAGAAAGTCCATGGAGGTTGATAGTGGTGCTGCGTATGAACTCAAATCATACACTGAATCGCCAACAAACCCTCAGTTTTCACCAAGATGTTGATGGGGGTGAAGGGGCAACTAAAAGTATTCACTCAGTACCCAAGCTTGAACATGAGCATTCACAGAATGGAGTATATCAAATCAGAGCCAGGGGAGTGGCCCTCCCTTGTCCTTGACCAGACCTTATTAAAGGACCCCTGAAGTGAAATCCATGACTCCAAGTGGACTGGAAGCATCAGTGTCTTCATCCTTTTCATACTGTTGAAACCACTTCATTGGACAGCTGCAATAGCAAAATCCCCAGTTAGATTAGTGTTTGCACATTTTATTTCTGTTATTTAATATTTAATGTTTTCCTTCATACTCAAGTGATGTTTGTCTCTAGTGTTCTATGTAGCACAATCCTATGTAAAATCATCCTATGTATTTTTGACGTTAATGTTGAAATCTGAAATATATGCACAAGTCTTTAATTTTTGTGTGGTGTGTTTTAAGTGCTGTTCATTTAAGCTACTGAGAATGAAATGTTGGGCTTCTTTAAGATTAATGCTCTATGCAAGCATGTATGCTTTTTATATCTCTCCGGGTTAGTTTTTATAACACTCACCCAGAGGCTGTCTCTGGAGTAACATACTGTTCTCGGTGCAGTCAGAAAAAGCTGCTCTATTCCCCTGGCAAGCTCTCAGCCTCATGCCCATTCTCATTCCTTCTAAGGTCCTCCCCCGAAAATGTTCTATTTTTCCTGAATCACTACTGTAGAGGTTTTACTTAAATTGTTGTCCCATGCTAGATAATTTTCGCACACTTTTAAAAAGAATATGTACTTTTAAAAACAAATTAATATTTATATTGTAAATATATGCAGAAAACTAAAATGTGTATTTGGCTTTTCTTCTTAGCTGAGACATTTATATGACTGTTGCATTAGCCATCAGACAGTTTCCATTCTACACCTGCAGCTGCCAAGGAGAGGAGCATTTGGAAATTGGAAAGGCTACCAAGCAAGGGAGCCTGACTGGATGTAGCAGAAGCCTCCTGTCGTGCTTGGATAGAACACAGCAGTCTTGATATTCGCGTTGGGGTGATGGGCAGCACACTAGACAAGAGGCTAGGAATATTTGGAGTGCAGATCACGATTGGGTCACACTCCTGTAATCCCAACACTGGGGGTGCAGAGGTTAGAGAATTGCTTCAAGTTTGAAGCCAGCCTGGTCTACATAGTGAGCTCCAGGACAGCCAGGACTACATAGACCCTGTCTTAAGGGGGAGAGAGAGAGAGAGAGAGTGTGTGTGTGTTCTTATTCGAACTACCAAGCAAGCATCTCACTTGGTTTCAGATAGTTTTCAAGTCTCCTACTATATATCTTCTGAGTTGAAAATCCATTCTCTCCTTCGATGAACTGTAGATCAGTCATGGAGTGCTTGTATGACATGCACAAAAGCCCTGAGTTAACCCCACAGCACAGAGTAAACCAGGCATGGTGGTACACATTGTAATCCCAACACAAGGGAGACAGAAGCAGGAGGATCAGGAGTTCAAGGTTATTCCTGATTCATAGTGAGTTTGAAGCCAACCTGAGCTACATATCTGTCTCAAAAACAAAGGGAGGGAGGGTGGGAAGGAAGAAAAATTCTGATCTTTTAAAAGCTTTTATGTGCTTACTAGATTCCAAATATTGTGTGCACATTCACATCAGAACCACCAGAGGGGGAGGTGGTGGCACACGCCTTTAATCCCAGCACTCGGGAGGCAGAGGCAGGCAGATCTCTGTGAGTTCGAGGCCAGCCAGGTCTACAAGAGCTAGTTCCAGGACAGGCTCCAAAGCTACAGAGAAACCCTGTCTCAAAAAACCAAAAAGAAAAAAGACAGTTGCTTCTTTTTGAGGCCAGCCTGGTCTACAAGAGCTAGTTCCAGGACAGCCTGTAAAGCTACAGAGAAACCCTGTCTCAAAAAACAAAACAAATAAAACAAAAACAGAACCACCAAAGGGAATTTTGGTTAGCATCTGTTCTTGGACTGGCCCTAATTGTAAGAATCTGTCAAGAGTGTTTGGGTGTTTCTAATCTCCATGGCTAGTTCTTTAAGCATTCCGTTCCTTGTACTAGCCACATTAAATGCTCAGTGGCATCTAAATGCCACTATATATGATTAGTAGCTACTGTGTCCAATAGCACAAGTGTAGAATATTCACATCATCACAGAAAATACTGTGGAACAGCCCTGTTCTGGATTGATGGCTGGTCAGTCTACAAGGGTAGAAGTGATCTCTGGAAGAGGGTAAAACTGGAAGTAAGAGAATGGGATTCAAGAGAAAACATTAAAATCAATTGTCCAGTTTGGAGTCAAGTCCCTTACCTATTAGGCCATCCCACTAGCCCCAAAATCTTGTTAAGAGGTAGGTAAAGCCAGGTATAGTGGTACAGGCCTGTAATTCCAACATTTGGGAGACTGTTATTAGAACCCAGCATATAGACTACACAATTAGTCTGTCTCAAGATAAAACATAAAATAAAAATGAAGAGCCAGGCCAAAGGTTAGGTAAAAAGGCAAGCATAGTGGCTCATATAATCCAGCATTCCAAAGCCTGAAGCAGGAGGACCATGAGTTCAAGTCTAGCTGTAAATCCATAGCAAATGTGAAGGTTAGCCTGAGTTACATAGACTTACTGTGGGAATCCATTTAGCCAATTAACTTTTGGGGGACCAGCTCTTTGGGTGTGGTCTGAGGTGCTATGTGTCCACTGATAAGCTGCAAGAGAAAGCTCTCTTGCTCTGGCTCTTGTTTAGTGTGAGGGGAGACCCTGGACGGCTGAGAGACAGTGCAGGATCACCAATGGCTTCTGCCCTGTCTCTGCATTTGTGAGTTTGTGCCTTTCCTTTGCAAACCCTTTATAAATTGGTTTTATTTCCCCCAGTGAGATCATGCAATATCTGGTGCGCAATGTGGGCCATAAACCCATGACCCTGGGATTAAGAGTCCCATGCTGTACTGACTGAGCTACCATTGCAAGAGTCCTTAATTAATCAGCTTTATTTACCTCAGTGTGATTACACAATATAGACCGTTTGTGAAAAATCAAGAAGTAGATGCATTCTGAAGGTTGAATCCAGGAAATTCATGATTTCAAGACCAACCTGAAGCATAGAGTGAGACCTCTCATCTCGACAAAGGACAGGGCAGGGCTAGGAATGGTGGCTCGTACCTTGTCATAGGGCATGTACAGGGACCGCAGGGAATAAATTTATCAGGTACAGGGACCATAGAGAATAAAAAATGTTTCAGGAAATCCAATGCTGGGGTTCAGAATAGCCCAAATTCCTAAACACCAAGATTCCCCAAGCAAAGATTTCAACAATGTATAGCTACAGCTACACATACAAATTCCTTGAGCTGTGTTTCATGGTTCCCATAACTTGGAGGTAGCTGCAGTCCAGGTGGGGAGATACTGAGGACTTTTCTCTATCAGTTTTGGTCCAAACTAAAAAGAGAAAAGCACCAAAACAGAAAAAAAAAACCATATTTCCTTTAAACAGCTGCCATTTCTTGGTTTTCTCTTTGTTTCTTGGTAAAAAAGAGGCAAACAGCTGACTTGAGATTCTGGTTACAGCAGGAATCAGCCAAAGGAGGGAGAATCATTTAATTCGAGGCCAAACTGAGCTTTGCAGCGAATTTGAGGTCAGCATGTTGAGCTTCTTGGTAAGCCCCTGTCTTAGCAACAAACAAAAAGTGGAGGAGGTGTGGCCAGTATCCAGAGGTTAAAGGAGAGCATTTTGAGGAATGGGATATTGGGAATCAATGTGCAGTTTTAAAGATTAAAGCACATGAGTAATGATGGTGCAGAATCATGTTGTAACAGGCCCCGGTAATTAAGATTTGTCAAAAGTTGCTTTTTTTTTCAGCTCCAGCTTCCTACAGAATGTAACACACTGGGAATGAAAATGGCCTGCCCCCAAACCCTGGCCCTTCTAGCTCCCAGTTCTGGAATCTTGGGCACAGGATTAAATCTGTATGTGATGTGGGATTCCCCTCTGTATACTGTGAATACCATTGGCTAATAAAGAAACTGTCTTGGCCCTGCACAGAACAGAACAGAGGTAGGTGGGGAAAACTAAACTAAATGCTGGGAGAAAGGAGGCGGAGTCAGAGAGAAGCCAGACACCGGAATTTTACCTGTAAGCCACAGTCATGTAGCGATACACAGATTACTAGAAATCGATTAAATTAAGGTGTAAGAGCCAACAAGAAGCTAGAGCTAATGGGCCAATCAGTGATTTAATTAATACAGTTTCTGTGTGGTTATTTCGGGTCTGAGCTGCCTATTGGTGGGGAAACAAACAAGGTACTTTCTACTACATGTATGTGCACATTTCCTGGCTTCTGTTTCATCTTTTCTATGTGGGAACACTGATATGAGTAAGGCAAAGAGATGGAACTCATGTAAATCAAGCTGGTTTAAACTTACTGGGTAGCTTAGGATGGCCTTGAATTCCTGCTTTGACTGCCCCTGCTTCCCATGTATTGAGATTACATGCATGTACCACCACATCTAACATCTTCTTTTCTCCTAATGTGAGTGAGCATTACACTGGGACCAGAGCCAGGTTTTATCCTGTTGACAGTGTTACTTGGGGAAGGATGGCTTCTCAGACATTTCCAGGACATGACATTACCTTTGAGGAATTTTTTATTTGATCACCCTGCCTCCCAGAAATTAGATTTGTTCTGACATGAATGTTACTATCTATCTTTTAGGAACAGATATATATTTAGAGTCTCTGTCTTCTCCTATCCCATGTCTGTCTCTCTCTCCCCATGTGTAGGCATGCATGTGCACACTGAAACTTGCAGAGTTTTTATTGTCAATACATTATTTGTACAACAGTTACAGAAGATGTGTAGATAGACATGGTATCATTAGGATTCAATGCTTAGAAGCGAACTTTTGGTACAGTGGATTATCAATTTGTCATTTTTTTTAAATATTTATTTATTAATCATGTATACAGTGTTTTCCCTACATGTATGCTGCAGGCCAGAAGAGGGCGCCAGATCTCATTATAGATGGTTGTGAGCCACCATGTGGTTGCTGGGAATTGAACTCAGGACCTCTGGAAGAGCAGTCAGTGCTCTTAACCTCTGAGCCATCTCTCCAGCCCTCAATTTGTCATTTTTACATAGAAGCTTTTTCTTCATTGTAGGGGTTTTGTTTTTGTTTTTGTTTTTTGTTTTGTTTTGTTTTGTTTTTGAGAATGGGTGTCTCCATGTAGCCCAGGCTGTCCTGGAATTTCCTCTGTAGGCCAGGCTGGTTTTGAATTCAGAGACTGACCTGCCTCTGCTCTTAAGTGTTGGAATTAAAGGTGTACCACACCCGATTGAACAGATTCTTTGTAAGGTCACAAATACCTTTTTTTCCTGTTTTTCTTGTCACATCTTAACCCAAAATTTACTCAAGTTTACTCATATGTCTGTGTGTGAATTGTATTTGATTAATTAAAAGTGCTAGTTAGATGTGCCCATTAGCCTAACTAGTACAATTTTTCTTCGATCTATAGCTGTACTCAAATGAAAAGCACTAAGAGGCTAAAGTAAAAGGTTTGCTACGAGTTCCAAGCCTGCTTGTGCTAGAGTGAGACCTTGTCTCAAACAAACAATGCCAGGTGTGGCACATGTAGGCAGGCAGGTTTCTGTGAGTCTAGGATAGCTAGGAATACATAGAGAGGCTCTGTCTCAAAAAATCGGGGAGCAGGGGGAGCAAATGTCAGATGGTTACTTTGTCAGTATAGAATGATAACAAACACATGGGGTGGGGAGCAAATGTCAGATGGTTACTTTGTCAGTATAGAATAATAACAAACACACAGTTGTTGTTTTTGTTGTTCTTTTTGTGCAGTTCTGGTTTTGGAGACGCCTTCATGCCATGTGGGCTGGACTTGAATTCACGCATAACTGAGACTGGCCTTGGACTGACATTCTTCCTCTCTCCACTTGCAAAGTTCTGGGATTCTAAGTGTGCCCTACATTTGATTTGTGAAGAAATCAAGCCATTCTCAAGGGATATCTTTGTCCAAGAGTTAGTCCCTTAAGCCCTTTTATCATAAACAGGGATTTGGTTAAGTGCCTTTTTAAGGCTGACTAACCTTCCCTTCCTTTTTCAACAGGAACTCAGTATTATGACTCATTTTGTTTTTCAAACTTAAGTCTCAGTCAAGTCTTCCTGTGTGAGATCCTGCACTTGTTGAGGCTTTGTGTTTCCTTGACTTTTGTTGCTGTCTTGTTTTATTTTTGAGACAGAGCCTCACATAGCCCAGGCTAGCCTCAAGGTCAAGCTGAGGATGACCTTGAACTTCTTGACCCTTCTTCCTCTACCTCCCCTGTGCTAGGTCTATAGGTATGCAGGCACGCATCACCGTGTTGGTTTTATGTGGTGTTGGGAGTCAAACCTGTTCCAGGCAAATGATCCATCTACTACTGGTTAACTTCCTAGCTCTCTCTCTCTTTTCCTCTCTCTCTCTCTCTGCCTCCCTCTCTGTATGTTGTTTTGGTGCTAGATAAAGAGATTGAATGCAGGAATTTGTACATGCTAAGCAAATCCTGTAGATGGAAGTTTCTGCCCCATACAGTTCTGCAGCCATTCAGTCCCAAATAAACACACAGAGGCTTATATTAATTATAAACTGCTTGGCCTATTAGCGCAGGTCTATTATCAACTAGCTCTTACAACTTAAATTAACCCATATTCTTTTTTAAAAAATCTTTATTTATTATGTATACAGTATTCTGTCTGCATGTATGCCTGCAGGTCAGAAGAGGGCGCCAGATCTCATTACAGATGGTTTTGAGCCACCATATGGTTGCTGGGAATTGAACTCAGGACCTCTGGAAGAATAGCCAGTGCTCTTAACTTCTGAGCCATCTCTCCAGCCCTAACCCATAATTCTTATCTATGTCTAGCCACTTGGCTTGGTACCTTTTCTCAGTTTGGCATTCTCATCTTGCTTCCTCTGCATCTCGGCCTTTCCTCTTCCTAGAATTCTCCTAGTATGGTGGCCGTACCTATACTTCCTGCCTGGCTACTGGCCAATCAGCATTTATTAAACCAATATGAGTGACAAATCTTTACAGTGCACAAAAGCATTATCCCACAGCAAAACCGTCTACCATTGAGGAGCTCCATAGCTACCTTTTGATACAGGGCCTCATTAAATTTGCCAGGGTGGTCTTTTACTTACTCTATAGCCTAGACAGGCATAAATTTGCCATCCTTCTGCCTCAACCTCCCAGACAGCTGGGATTACAGTCCTATGCCACAGGGCCCACCTTCAGTTTTCATGGCTTCCAAATTCCATATCCAGTTATTAGGATCTTTCGATTGTTCCCCATGCCCTCCAAACCACATTCATTACCTTCCAATTCCTACTAGCTGAATGTACAAGGCCACTTTATTCCAAGAGTTCTGAGGCACATTTCTTTGGAACCAGATGCACCATCAGGTATAAGATGCTTCGTAGAATGACGAGTAGATACGAAGCCACAGGACTTGGCAATTAAAGTGTTTATGGAGCTCAGTGTTTTGAGCTAACTGTCATGAAAGAACAAGGAATGGAAGCTGGATTAATTCATTAGTTATTTATTACATAGGAAATGCCAAGGTCTGGGGAGGATCTCAGAGTGAAATATTGGCCTCTTCCCTAGTGTGGCTAATATGAAGAGGGAAGGCGACATTACCAAAGAGATCATAGTTCCTGTCTAATGATGCTGTGCTTATTGTGATAGATTTAAAGAGGTTGCTCTAAGAAGAAAAGATTGTGCTGAGACAAGGTGGGGGAACTGAAGAAGTAATGGTGGACGGGGTTAAGCTGAAGCAGAGCTACTGCAGATCACAATGCAAGCAGATGGGTAAATGGGAGGTCAGAGTAGTCTGGAAAGACGAGAGAAGGGAGTAAAGACGGTGCTACAGATAAACTACAATTCCCAGGAAGCACTGTACGCCCACGGACGGAAGTGAGGTGAGGCGCGAGCCTCAACCTTTGCGGGAAAGAGGAAGTGCTTGGACGTCGCAGGGCCGGAGGCGCGGGGATAGGTAGGTAAGGGCGCGGCGCGGGAGTCTGGCGGGCCTGGGCTGCGGGAGCTACAGCGGGCGGGAGCCGGGGAGCCGTGTCGTCACAAGGCGACAGCCGCCAGCCCGGCGGGGAGCTGGGCAGGCAGAAGGCAGCGGGCGGCCTTGCCACCCGGTAATCAATCTCCTCCCGGCGTCTCTTCGGCAGAAGGAGCACCATGTCCGCGGAAGTCCCCGAGGCAGCGTCGGCGGAGGAGCAGAAGGTGAGCGTGCGGCGGTGGCTCTGCGGGCCTGAGGGAACCAGGCGTGGCGGGATCCTTGGCCGGCGGGCCTGCGGGAGCGCGGCCCGACGGAGCCTTCCGCTGGAGGCTGCCTGGCGACACCACACGAGGCGGTCGGCTCCTCCCGCAGCCGGGGCCCCCGGAGGCTCTGACACCCAACGCTTCTCTCCGGTGCCTCGGTGTGTCACTTGAGTATGCGAGAGAGCCAGGCCTCGGGCCCATGCCAGGAACCCAAGTTTTATTGTGAGCTTTTTATTTGCTTAGGACGTTGGTTTCCCCCGGAAGCGCTCCGACCACTTGTAAGCTTGCAGGTAACTCCTCAAGCGGTGTCTCCGTTCAGGGGGGCGATGCAGATCTAGATCAGGATGGTGAGCCGCGTGGCCCCCATGATCTGTGTCGGTAAAGTCAGGTGACAGTGTCCACTCCCCACGACTGCTGTGAGGCCCAAGCGAGATCATGGAAACCCAGCACAACTCGGGCTCACAAATGCTGGCTGCTGGGGTTTGCATGTGACACTTGACTAAAATTCGAGAATTGGAGCTTTACAAATTTTCACTAATCAGGTGAATTTCTCGAAATGGGGATGCTTTTGTCAGCTCGTTTGTGTTTCCCTGACGAAGAAAAATGAGCTAGCCATCCGTCTAGGAATGCGAGGCCTGTATGTTTTTCTGGGCTGTTGCCTGCCCACTCCATCGTAGTTAATTGTTCTGATGCCTTGCCTTTCTGGGTACGTGGAATCAGTTAGCTAAGAAAGGAGAACAGTCCTTGGTCTCGTTTCTTACATTGTTTTAGGGAGAGTTCCCAACAGTTTTTCTTAAAAAAATCAAACTGCGCCTTTCATCCCAGCACTCAGGCAGAAAAGCAGGCAGATGTCTGTGAGTTCCTGGCCAGCTGGAGCTACATAATGAGACCCTGCCTCAAGTTAATTAATTGATGATTAATAACAACCTGCTTTACTGTAAATGAGATTTGGTCTAATGTTTAAACTTTCTTAGGGCTTATACTTAATGTTGCCATGCAGATTAGTGCTCTGTGCCCATCCCGTATGTTCTTAAGCATGTCAACTTTTCCTCTGTAATTTCTTCCATTTGATAGTTCTGTTCTGACAGTACTTGTAAATTAACTGATGAAAAGGAAAACAAAGATAATAAAAACACCACGTTATTTGGTTGTATCCTTTGCAAGAAGGAAGATTTCTTCTCCCTCCCTCCTTCCCTTTTTCTTTCTGCAGTAGGGCCTCTGGGGCAGCCTAGGCAAGGGCTTTACCACTGAGCTCTATTCCTGGGGTCCCCTTCTGCTTTTGTGAGAACAGCAAGTGAGAAGAAAAGAGAATATGTGTGTGCAGGGCAAGCGCTTTACTGACCCAGCCCCTGCTCTGTCTTTTTGGAACAAGAACTGGTGTAGCTCAAGCTAGCTAGAGAGTATGGCCCTGAAACTATTGGTCGGTTACTGTGCTGGCCCTAACCTTTTTGTTTTTAGTTTTTAAATGATTTCACTAAGTTGCCCAGACAAGCCTTGAATTTGGTGATCCTCTAGGCTCAGACACCAAGTGACTCAGGTTACAAAGCTGTGCCATGAGGGCCAGCTGAGTAATGAATTTTGGAAGCCAAAAAAATTAAATAAAATGCATACAGTTTAAGGATTATAGTCTGAACAGTAATCTTAAATATTACCTGTTCATATTGTAAGCTTTGATGTATTCACAATTGTTTAGGATTTAGGAACTCAAAGCCCATGTCTATCTTGTCTTAAATACACTGAAATAAATCTTGGTTTTAATTTGATACATAATGGTTTGGGAGGTGATTTTTTTTTAATGTATGTTGGGGGTATTTGTGTAGAGGTCAGAGAATAACCTGCAGGAGCTGGCTTTCTCCTACCATGAGAACTCCAGTATTGGATTTGGGTTGTCAGCATCGGTGGCTAGAGCTCCCACCCACTGAGCCATCCTGCTAGCCCTTGTTTAATTATTTTTCAGGCAGGAGCTCACTCTGTAGCCCTTGCTTGCCTTTGATGTGAAGTGCTCCTCTGACTTTGAACCTCGCAAGTTCAAGGATTACAGTCCAGCTGCCACTATACCCAGCTAAAATAATTTTGGGTGACAGGATTTGTTAATATGTTGCTAAAGTTTGAAGTATTGCTTTCTAGAGTATAAATACTTTTGATTAAAATAGCCTAATATAACACCTAATGTCAAGGATAACTTTAATGTTTTCTCTTCAATATTTTTTTCTTTTTAAGCATTTTTTAGGTCTTTGTTTCTAGCTAATGTCATTAATATAAATTGGAGGGTGTTGGGAGTGTGATGTCCCTTTTTGAATTGAAGAGTAGCTGTAGATTTTAAGTGCGTGAGGCATGAACACTATCCTTAAACGAGGAAAATATGCAAAGTCACTTCTGTGTTCTAGTGAGCCAAATCACCTGTTTCTTCTATTTGGAAGAACAGTTACATGACCTAAAAAGTTGATTATTGTCTCTGTTCCCATTTGACCTTTCAATTATAGCCAAAGTATTCAGTTAAAAATACTTTTAAGGTTTTGTGGTAGGTTAGTTTGTTGTCTTTAAAAGTTTAAGATAGCGGGGCCCTGCAAGGAGTAGGACAAGGTCACTGTTTCTACCCCTGATAAATGGCACACACTCATGTTAAGAGAAGAAATACACAGACCAATGGTTATAAAATTAGAAAGCAAATTTTTTTTAAAAGAGAAGGCAATCAGATAGGCACCTGTTTTTAATTAGGTTATTAATTAGATATGTGTGAGCATAAAAACTCAGATCTCTGTTTCTTTGTATCAGTCTTAAACAGAAACACAGCCTATCTATAAACTATTCATTATAGCTGGTATTGTGCTGAAACTAAATATATTGAGAAATGGTAGCTGCTGTTAAAAGTTAACTATCCCATTGGCCATGTGATGACTAAGTTTTCCTTTTAACATAAGCTATGCAATCAGATAGGCACCTGTTTTTAATTAGGTTATTAATTAGATATGTGTGAGCATAAAAACTCAGATCTCTGTTTCTTTGTATCAGTCTTAAACAGAAACACAGCCTATCTATAAAGTATTCATTATAGCTGGTATTGTGCTGAAACTAAATATATTGAGAAATGGTAGCTGCTGTTAAAAGTTAACTATCCCATTGGCCATGTGATGACTAAGTTTTCCTTTTAACATAAGCTATGAGCTCATTTAACTATTTAGAACTGAAGATAATTTTAAAATTAGTTCTAACTAGGCATAGTGGTTCACACCTAATAATCCCAGCAGTCAGGAAGCAGAAGCTGTCCAGTATAATACAGTGAGCCCATGCTGATAAAGCATAGAAACTTTAACTTTGACCCACTTTAAAAATATGAACAAAACTAAATATATAATGTGTATGTGCGTTGTGGCTCAGGTTGGTTTTTTTGTTGCTGTTGTTTTGTTTCTTTAAGATGCCAGTAGCAGGGTTTCTAGAGATTATTTTACTCAGGCGAGGTGAAGTGTCTTAGGAAGACTGACTAGCTGAAGTAGAGCCCCTAACTGAAATATTCTATTAAAGAACACCTGGCCAGGCTGGAGAGGTAAGCTCAGTTAAAGAACACTGGCTGCTCTTCCAGAGGAACTGGTTCTATTCTCAGCACCCACATGGTGGCTCACCACCATCTGTAACTCCAGTTTCAGAGAATCCAGTGTCCTCTTCTGACCTGGGTACATTACAGCCAGAGCTATGTAGAGAGACCTTATCTCAAAAACAAACAAGCAACCCCCCCAATAAAATATATATATAAAGACCTAGTGGTTTTGTGCATGGTGTAAAAAGAAGGGAACTCTTACATAGATTTGCAGTGATAAACCTCCTGTTCTCTCAAGGGCTGCCTGTTGGTGGATGGGGGTGTGTGTGACCTTGCACAGTCCAGGCTGGAGGTAAGTTTATCTTCCCAACTGTCTGCCACAGGGTGAAGTCCAAGCTCACCAGCTCCTTTCATCACATTTTCTTACTTCATCTCTTCTTTCCCACCCTGTTCCATTCTCTTACTGATGCTTCCTCCATCCTTAGACAAAACCTGCTTGCCTACATCTTTGTGTGTCTAAATCCTACATGCCTTTTCTTTAATCAGAGTTATGCTTGGTTACATGTGACAGGAAAATGAAACTAATAGTAGTTTAAACAAGATGGAAGTTAGTTATTTTTCTCTCTTGACAAAGAAGCATAAAAAGCTAGCCCAAGGACTGGGATAGTGGTTCTGAGGTTTTCAAAACCCTTATGTCCTTTGTTGCTGCTCCACCATTCTTAGCACCTCAGTTCTTACTGCAGGATGGCTGCTTCAGTTTCAGACATTTTAAGCTCATTAAACCATGAGAAAGGACACAGAGGGCAAAACTGTATTCTCTCCTTCATGGGAGGCTTCTTAAATCTTGCACATGACATTTATCTCTTATTGGCTGTTTGTTTTAATGTGTGTGGGTGTTTTGTCTGCATGTATGTGTATCTGTGTGCTGCTTGGTGCCCTGGAACGTCAGAAGAGTGCATCAGATCACCTACCTGGGACTGGAGTTAGAGACCATCGTGAGCCACCATGTATGTGCTGGGAATTGAATCCAGGTCCTCTGGAAAAGCAGCCATTGCTTTTAACCACGGAGACATCTCTGATGTCTTATAATGACAAAGCTTGTCTAATACATTTTCCTGAACATCCCTAATCATATGTGTAACATGACTGCTTCCTTATATCAGTGTTTAGCAGTACATGTAAATTTGCCGCCCCCCCCCAACCCCCTGTTTTTAAGAAATTCTAGTTAATTTTGATCTTGATATTTTTTGGTAGGCTTAATAATGTTCTTTTTTCTATTCAGACAGATTTCTCTCTTGTTTGTCCAATGGGCTCTCCTATCCCATATTGGCCTTGAACTAAAAGGGTAGTCAGGATGAGTTTGAACTCCTTACCTCATTACTTCTACCTCCTGAATACTGGGGTTTCAGTCGTGTCCCATCTTACGGTGCTAGGGAGGAAACCCAGAACCTTGTGAGTTACGTTTCCAGCCCTACCAGCTTGTTAGATTTGCTTCTGTAGTATGTGTAAGATTTGTACTTTGTAACTTACATTCCTGAACCTATTAATTCTGTGGCATCAAGTATTCTCAAGCTAATGGTAAATCTATCTATGTAGAAAGTTTCTTGGTTTTATGGACGCAGTTGAAAGACATTGTTCCTTCCAGAGACTTTTACTTAGTGTCATTGAATGCCAAGCACCGGCAAATATTAAGGATTTACAGGACAAAAGTGACTCTATAAATTGGTAATAGTAGTTGAACCTTCCTTTTGTTTGTTTGTTTTTTGAGACAAGGTTTCACTGTAGTTTTAGAGCCTGGCCTGGAACTAGCTCTTGTAGACCAGGCTGGCCTCGAACTCACAGAGATTCACCTGCTTCTGCCTCCCGAGTGCTGGTATTAAAGGTGTGTGCCACCACTGCCTGGCTAGTTGAACCTTCCTAACAATATCTAACAATATCGTTAAAGGTCTGTTGGCCTTTGTTAATTCATCAGTGCCTTAGTGAACATGTTGGACGCAGACAGAGAACTGATTCAAGTGCTCAGGTTTTAACTGCTGAGCTATGTAACTTAGCCACGGGCTGAAAAATGTTTCGATAAAATTATTATCAGCTTATTAGACTATAAAATAATCATTTAACTTTTTTCAGTACTAAAGATTGAACCTAGGAAATATGCATATGTGAAGCAAGCACTGTGCCACTGAGCTACATCCCCAGGCCTAATAATTTTTCAAAGGCCTTTTGCTATTGTTGATGCTGATCTATTGTACCTGGGACCTCATGGATTTTAGATTGTGCTTTGCTACTGAACTCTAGCCCTTGAATGTTTCCAAATATGTATTCATAGCTTATGCCTTAGTAACAAAGGGTTTCTAATGTATTCTAATAGTAAAACTCACAGAAATACATGTGTTAATCTTAGTTCATGTTTACATTTGATAAGGATTAGTTTCTCTTCTAAGTGTAGACTATGCGAAGACAGTTATAACCATCCCACCGTTGTTTAAGAAGTCAGTTATATAGGTATACTTTATTCGTGTATTATTAAAATATGTAAACCTGTGACTGTAGGTGGAGTTTTCCCGTCCCAGGAGCCACTTCCAAATTGCCACACAGAGACTTATTAATTGTAAATGTTTGGCTGACGGCTCAGGCTTGTTACTAGTTCTTTTTTTTTTGTTTTTGTTTTTCGAGACAGGGTTTCTCTGTGGCTTTGGAACTAGATCTGTAGACCAGGCTGGTCTCGAACTCACAGAGATCCGCCTGCCTCTGCCTCCTGAGTGCTGGGATTAAAGACATGCGCCACCATTGCCCAGCTCTTGTTACTAGTTCTTACACTTAAATTAAGCCATATTTCTATTTAGACTTTGCCACATGTCATGGCTTGTTACCTCATTTTCTACACGTCCTGCTTGCTCAGCAGCTCTGACTCCACTGTTCTTTCTTTCAGCATCCTCAGTCTGATCACCCGCCTATACTTTTTGCCTGACTCTCAGCCAATCAGCATTTTATTAACAATGAGCATAATCCACAGCATGTGAAGCAAGAGGTTTTAAAGAATAAAATTTCAAAATCAGCTTTAAATTTTTAAAACTATTTTTCTTCCTGAGTTTGACATTTCTTTTTAAGCTTTTTAAATTTTATTATATTTTATTAGTGAGTGAGTGTGAGTGTACAAGTGCCCATCTACCACAATACATATGGGCAGAATAGAGAACAACTTGTGGGAGTCTGTTCTCTCCTACCATCCAGGACCCAGGGATCAAACTCAGGTCATTAAGCTTGGTGACAAGTGGCCCTTTTGTGGGGGCTTTTTGAGTTTCTTTGGTTGGTTGGGGTTTGTTTGTTTGTTTGATTGATTTTTTTTTTTTTTAAAGACAGGGTTTCTCTGTGTATCCCTGTCCATTTTGGCACTCTCGATTAGACCAGGCTGACCTTGAACTCTAGAGAGTCTTTCTGCCTCTGTCTCCTGAGTGGTGTGATTAAAGGCTTTGCCAGCACGCCTGCCCAGCTTCCTTTACTATTGTTTTTGTTTGTTTTTTTAAGACTTAGTTTTATATATTGCATTCTGGCTTGAAACTCCTGATTCTCTTGCCTCCACTTTGTACCTGCTGGGGTTACAGATGCCCAGTTTTTAAACTTTTGTTTAACAGTCTCATTTTGTATCCCCAGCTGGCCTAGAAATTACTAGAATGCCCAAGGTGTCATCAAGTTTGTAATCTTGCCTAGAAGTTTGAGGCTGCCTGGCTCTTATTAGTTTCTTTGCTTATTGCCCTTTTCCTGAGTTTAATTCCTGTGGATTAAACTCAGGTCTTCATACTGCCCAAGCAACTGCTCTACCGTTGAAGTAAGGGTACACATATATACAGTCTTTGTGTGACTTCCTTTTGTTTTGTATTGAGGCAGGTATCACTAGCCAGGCAGTCCCTGAACTCACCATAAACTTCCACAAATCCTTGAATACTAGGAATGTTGGCATACATAATCAGACCTGATTGGTTTTTCCTTCCTTCCTTCCTTCCTTTCTTCCTTTTTTCTTTCTTTTTTTTTTTTAAACTCTTCTCAGGGCTTCATGAGATGGCTTAGAGTGTTAAGGTTCTTGCCTTTAAGCCTGATAACTTTAGTTTGATCTTCAGATCTTATGTGGTGGAATAAGAACCAACTCCTGCAAGTTATCCTTTGACTCCATACTTCTGTTGTTGTGATATGCAGATGCCCCCACACAACATACATACATACATAAATACATACATGTAAAAAAATTATTGGGATCTTTTTTGTAAAACCAAGTACTTGTAAGATAAATAAATATTAGTAAATGCTGTCTGCTTTGGGATGGGGCACAATGAACTCTCAGTAAGTTTTTCCAGGCTGACATTGAACTCATACTCAAGTGATTCTACCAGCACACCCAGCTAATGATGAACTAGCTGCCTAGTTCATAAATGTGCTGATTTCAAGCCTTTTTTTTTTCCCATAATAAGTTGATAACTGCTCACACTGATTAATATAGGAAAGACCAGAGTTCCTAGGATCTGCCTAGAAATTATCCTTTGTAGCAACAAAGTCCACAGTAACCTGAATGGCTTCTCTGCTCCTGACATTGCTCATAGTTGAAACAGCAGAAATCATCAAAAGCCTTGCTGCCATGCTAGTCTCCTCCAAGGGGGAAATTCCAAACTCCAGGCTTTCATTCCTCGGGTAAAACAGCTCTGTTGCTACTGGGTGGTGGTGGCGCCTTTAATCCCAGAGGCAGGCGCAAGCGAATCTCTGTGAGTTTGAGGCCAGCCTGGTCTATTATCAGAGCTAGTTCAAGGACAGCTAGGACTGTTACACAGAGAAACCCTGTCTCGAAAAAGAAAAGAAAGAAAAGGGAAAAAAAAACAGTACTGTTCCTGGGCGGGCTCTAGTGCCAGTTAGGTTTCCTTCCTTCAAAGAATAAAACAACAATGACTTTCTTCGATCCTTGTTGTGGTGCTGGGACCTACTTGCATGATCGGGCACCTGTGTTTATTTTATACAACACACAGACTTGTACCTTCTCATCGTAGGGTACCAGTAAGTAGCACTTGCCATCCCATGCCCGCCATAGGAACTGCACAGAGAGCAGGGCCTCTGTATTTCTGTTTTTTGCTTTTTTGTTGTTGTTTTAAGCTTTCTTTCTTTATTTATTTATTTATTACGCATACAGTGTTCTGCCTGCATGTATTCCTGCAGGCAGAAGAGGGCACCAGATCTCATTACAGATGGTTGTGAGCCACCATGTGGTTTTCGGGAACTAAACTTCCGACCTCTGGAAGAACTGGCAGTGCTCTTAATCGCCGAGCCATCTCTCCAGCCTGTTTTGTTTGTTTGTTTGTTTTGAGGCAGAGTTTCTTTGTATAGCCCTGGCTGTCCTGGAATTAACTCTATAGTTCAGGCTAGCCTCAAACTCAAGAGATCCACCTTCTCCTGAGATTAAAGGCGTGCCAGTCACCACCTGGCTGTCCTATATATTTCTAATAATACTTTTGTCTTAGTATCTATGTTACTCAATATAGGTGCACTAGCTCTTATTTGATTAGGGCTTGTTTAATATGTTATTTCCCCTGTTTATTTTCTACCTATGTCACTTATTTTTAAATTTTACTTGGTAAGTGGCTAGTTTTTGTTGTTTCTGTCTCTGAATTTTTATCTGTTCATTTCTTTGTTTATCTTTGACATTTTGAACGGCTGTCCTGGAACTTGCTGTGTTGACCATGCTTATGGACTTGGTGGCATACCTTTTGGTTCTCTCTCTCGAATACTAGGATTACAGGCATGACTGTCTCTCTCGGCTTCCAGCTGCAGATTTAAATGGACAGGTCCATCAGTCCTTTTATGGTTATTGTGATCATTGACACTTTCAGTGTTTTTGTTTGTTTATTTTTCTTTTTCATCTCATCCTTTGCTGCTTTCCTTTTTTTCATTTTGAGAAAATCATCTTTGCTTTGTCCCTTTGTTATTATGGTGCTGTGTGGGTAGTATCTAGTCCCGTTATTATTTTATCAACTTTCCCCCATTGATTTTTCTTTTCTTCACTACTAAACTACCAATTTGGAAATGTTATGCTTTATTTTTGTTTAGTTAGCCCCATTTAAAACTTTATTATGCAAGTTAGGTGGTGATGGCACATGCCTTTAATTCCAACACTGAGGATGCAGAGGCAGGCAGATCTATGAGTTTAAGGGCAGCCTGATCTATAGTACAAGTACCAGAACAGCCAAGGCTACACAGAGAAACCCGTCCTGAAAAAAATAAAAGATCACTTATGTATTAATTTATTTTCTCATGGCTCTGACTCAGTATCTGATAAAAAGTCACTTAAAGGAAGGGTTTACTTTTGCTCAGAGGTAGAAGACATACTCCATGATGGCTAGGAATGTATGGTAGCATGAGCCAGTGCATCTATAGCCAGGAAGCAGAGATGAATATTGGTGTTCATCTTTCTCCCTTTACCCTCTTCTCATATTTAGTGTGTGTCTGTGTGTGTGCACACACATGCATGTGTGTGTTAGTGTACCTATGAAGTCCAGAAAAGGACATCACATTTTTTGGAGCTGGGATGACAAGTGTTTGTACAATATGTACCTTATTACAAAGGTGTTAGGGTCCAAACTCCAGTCCTTGTGATTGTATAACTTCTCTTAAACCATTGAGCCATCTCTTTAGTCCACTTCCTTTTTAAAATTCAGTCTAGTGCCCCAGCTTATAAAATATTGACAACATCTAGGGTAGATCTTGCTACCTAATTAACCATCTATAAACTCCCTTACAGATATACCTAGAAATTATGGTTCCTATCATGTTTTGACAGTCAGTATAAACCCATCATGACTTCCAAATTACAACATTTAAATTAAAAACACTATCCTGTTGTATGTTTTTCTTTTTTGTCCTATTTTGTTTTCACGACACTTGGAATTGAACCTGGGGCCCTGCCCATTCTTGGCAAGTGCTCTATACTGAGCCACACCCCAGCCCTTTGTTGCCTACCTCCTTCCCTCTCAGATGCAGGAAATGTGAGTCTAGGGCCTCTGTGCTCTCTGACACAGGCGACATCCCTGGCCCTAAATCTCCCCCTTTATGCCCTCCTGCAAAAGACATCTAGGGTATAAATATTTGATGCATATGTAACCTATTTTTTTTTGTTTGTTTGTTTTATATTT
Organism: Ondatra zibethicus; assembly: GCA_004026605.1. Lineage (NCBI taxonomy): Eukaryota > Metazoa > Chordata > Mammalia > Rodentia > Cricetidae > Ondatra > Ondatra zibethicus. The sequence continues at coordinate 31,326 of PVIU01011198.1, forward strand.
CATTCTCTTTATCTCAAATCTTTTTCTCCCTTCTTCAGTTTGTTTTCTTTCTTAGCTCAAGTTCGGGAATGTCTTTGATGTTCAAGCACCTGTAATCATAGCAAATTCTGTCTGCTTCCATTCTGTCTGCATAACTACAGGTATAAATTATTCCACTTGATTTTTATTAAGCATCGTATGAAGAGGACAAGAACAAAAGCTACTTGACATATTTCAAACAGAAAGGAAATGTTTTCGGGTGCTAGATTACAAATTCTTGAAAGGGTTGAAAGGACAGAGGGAGAAATAGAGACGTTTCCAGAGGCAGGGATTGAAGAATGTCTCTGACTGTAGGAGTAAGTCCTGTTTGGAGCCTGCCATCTTCTACCCCACTGCCATGTAGGTGCTACAAGAACCCCCGATTATCTGTGAATACCCCACTGGAGGAACTCACAGGGGCCTGCTGCTCTGTAGCAGCATGATCAAGAGAAGAATGGGTTCTTTTCTCCCACACTTTTTCTTTTAATCTGTTGTGGCTACCTCATTGGAATACAGTTTGGAAAGTGTAGTTTTAGCTTTCTATTTGTACTGTTTGGGGAAGTATGTAGAGCAGAGCAATAATGGCTAAATGCCAGCAGCCACAGCACCCCACCCCACACGTTTATATCGATATAAGCAGATCTGTAGCTGTGTTAGAATGTTAGTGAAAGTCCAGCAACTTGGAGTTATTTAATGTAAGGTCCTAAAACTAATGCAGTAGATTAAGAATGGTTTTGTATGGTTCATGAAAAGTATTGTGGAAGTCTTGATAGTGCTTCACTTTGTTTTAAAGTGTAGTTTAGGTCTGTCTTTTCATATCTTTCTTATTGAATACAGAAAGTGTGACTTCATCTAGGAAATTGTACTAGCAGCACTTATTAATAATGTGTTACATATTGGCAAGGACGTTCAAGAATTAGATTCCTCTCTTTCTTCCTCCACCCTTCACTTCCTCTCACCTCTCTCTTCTCCCTGTCGTTCTCTCCTTGTTTTGAGATGAGGTCTCATTGGTCTCAAACTTTTGAGGTCCTAGGTTCAAGTAGTTATCAAAAGAAGTGAGTTTGGGGTGTGTGTGTGTGTGTGTGTGTGTGTGTGTGTGTGTGTGTGTGTGTGTGTGTGTGAGAGAGAGAGAGAGAGAGAGAGAGAATGAGAATGTCTCTCTCTGTAGGCATGCTTCTGGAACTGGATATGTAGACCACCAGCCTAGCCTCATTTTTTTGTGTGTGAGCATGAGTGTGGGTGCATGTGTGCCACAATATACATGTGAAGGTCAGAAGGCAACTCTCAAGACTTGATTCTCGCCAGCCACCATCAGAGATAGAGATTGAACTCAGGTTGCCAAGTTTATGTGGCAAGCTCCTTTAGCTGCTGTGTAATCTTTCTGGCCCAAGAAAATCTGATTCTGTGACAGGAAGGTTTGAAAGTCCTGGGACTAAAGGCCAGAAGTTGCCTTTGGCTCCTTTTCAATAGCAATATTTAAAATGGGTTAACTGGACAGGGAAGCCCAAGAATAATAGGTTCTTGCATCCAGTTTTGCTTTGAAATTGCAGTTCTGAGAATGCCAATGGATTGAAGTTGATTTGTGTAGTGAAGGGTGAGCAGCCAGCCACTAGATGTCGCTAAGGCTCTAGCACACCTTGCATTAAACTGCATACCTTATTTTTGTCTTAGCGTCTCCAGCTTTACATAAGTACGTATCTTCATATCTTTACCTAGTTAGGGACTAAACTTGGTGAGACAGAAATCATGCATAAAATTGGGAACTGCCCCAACCCTCAGGAAGCAGAGGCAGGTGGATTTCTTTGAGTCCAAAGCCAGCTTGGTCTACATAGTTCCAGGACATTCAGAGGTACAGAATGAAACCCTGTCTCAAAGACAAACATAAAACTCCTTAAAGAATGATGATATTGCAGTTAAATTGTGTTTTTACTTGGGCATACAACTAGGCTTGCATACTAGCTAAGGTAGTGGGCTTAATGAAGGCTTAGCTTTTAAATGTAACAACAATAAGCAGCAGCATGTTGATATGCTTACACACTGAGAGTTACCCAGGGTTTGTATTGTATACCTCACGTTTGAACTTTTGGACATATCATTCTTAAATGTAAGGACTGGAAAAATCATTATTTAGAGTCTTACCTGTGCTGAATACACAGATAAATTTTGTATGAAGCATATGTGTGAATGGCCACAGTAAGAGATTGGAAGTCAACATAGATACATGAAACTGCAGCCTAGAAGGTAGAAATGTAGGACATCTGAAGCAGAAAAGGCAGGTTTATGTAAAGAGATTAGAAAACCAAGGGTATCTGCCATTAGCACCTTTTCCCTCAAAATCCTCTAAGACATAAACGAGGTGCATAAGGGAGTTGTTGAGGGCCAAGTGTTGATAATACAGAAGGGAATAGAATATGTATAAATGTGATTTTGAGGAAAATCTAAAAAAATGCATGAGATTGAAAAGTTCCTAAGTAAGTTATTTACTTGCTATGTAAGAACAGTTGGCTTGACATTTATAGATTTAACATTTCGGCTATTTTTACTTCACAAGTAACCTTAGAGATTCAAAATGAGCCAAAGTGAGGTTTTGCCATTCAGAATGAGCCTGATAGCTAAAATTGCCCTTGCCAGCTGCCCAACCTCCCATAATAGGAGGCCTGTGATTTTCTTGATTTGTTTCTGACGTGATATGATAAATAAATTCTTTTCTGTAAAGATAGCATTTTAAAGAATGTGGGCTAAATCAAGGTAGGTTTTGAGAAAATGATCTTCAGACAGTGACAGGACCAGAGGTATAGCCGATGATTGCCCCCAAGTTTAATCCTTAGCCCAGGAGGGGAAATTTAATGACAGAGGTATAGCTGATTGCCCCCAAGTTTAATCCTTAGCCCGGGAGGGGACATTTAATGACAGTCTTTTTAGAAAGCACTTTGATACCTAAAAATATGTGATCTCTTCAACATGAATGGAATTTGCCTTTTGTTGGAAGGAAACAGGGACTCACTGTAGGCTGGCCTTGAACTTGATACAGTCTTCCTGCCTCAGACTCCTGGGTACTGTGATTAAAGGCATAAATTCTCACATCCAGCCAGATGTGAGGATTAGTAAACATATTTCTCTCCTTTATAGACTTCAAGGTCTTCTGAATTCATTTAGTTAGGAAAAACATGCTGGTATTTGGGCAGCTGTTAATGTCTAGTAAAGAGTCTTAGGAGTTTAAAATCCTACATGATTTTGAACAAATTGGAAATCAGAAAGGCCTTAGATTGTGGTGGTATTAAGAAGATTCTGTAAATATAGATAGAGAACTGAAGAGTCCATAGAAGGAGACTAACTATAAATGTATTATACATGACTGAAAGTGACTGCAAGCCTTGAGAGCTGAGCTGTCTCGGTATTTTTATCCAGTGTGTGGGGTGTTGTACATGCATCACAGCTATAATAGAGCTGTCACATGGGACATTCGAGAAGAAAGACAGAGGCGCTTAGAAGGTTCCTCTGCTTGGTCTCTTAGTCAGAGGCTGGATTACTTGGCATTCAACAACGAAAGTCAGAATCCAGATATTAAAACGTGAATTATTTTCAAATCTGAGTTTTAACAGAAATAATTTACTTGAAATTATTTCAGGAAATGGAAGATAAAGTAACTAGTCCAGAGAAAGCTGAAGAAGCAAAGTTAAAAGCAAGGTACCCACACTTGGGACAAAAGCCTGGCGGGTCCGATTTCTTAAGGAAGCGATTGCAGAAAGGGGTAAGTTGTTGAGTAATGTCTTCCCTCACAGGGAAATGAACTCAGTGTGCTGACAGGCTGTGAGGTGAATGTCTGCATTTTTATCTCTGTATTTCAGGTGCATGTGTCTGTCTTTGTCAATATTTTACATACCTCATACCATGAATATGTATGAAAAGAATCAATTATAATGTTTTAAATTATAAGTATTTCAAGTATGTAGCATAGTACAAATGATAATGTAAGAGAAGTCCTGTAACCACCACCTTCATTTACTATTGGTATGTTGTCACCTTTGTAAGAAAGTAATTGTAGGCATAATTCAAACCTACCCTGTTATTTTCTGTATGACCCTTCTCCCTCTTCTCTTCAGAAAGAACCGATGTCTAGAAACTGACGTTTTTACCCTACTACCCTTACTAAAGCTTACCTATTAGAAAGCAAGCCCCACATAACATCCAGAGGCTTAAGATCCTTTATAAAATCATCTAATTTGCTTCATAGTTTGTTTCTTTAATCCAATTTGCACATTATAATCTTAGTAGTTCAAATTAATGAAAACATTTCATTATCTCTTAGCATTGAAATCGTAGTGCTACTCGTTTGTTTCTAATTTTCTCTCAACTTCTGCTTGAAAAAAAATAGAAAATTAGGATTAAAGCACATTTGAATTCTTTATTATATGAGGATCAAAGAATGAATGATGAGGTAAATGTGGAAGACAATTACTTATTGTAGAAGATGCTAGATTTTTATGTTTCTCTTTAAGTTAAATACCTTAAGTGTATTGGTATCCTCTGCTTATATATAAAAAACAAGTCTGTGGGTGTGCACCATAGTTACATATGGACTATTTTCTCAACTCTGAACTCCAAAAGTGATGTTTAACAAATGATTTTTAAAGATACCAACAAATAACGTGTTTTTTAACTTGTGAAATGAAAGGATTCACATCTTTCGAATAATATATGGACAATTATGTTAAATATAGAAAAATGTAAATTTTCTGTGCCATAAAACAGAATCTAGTAGGGAAATTATTCCAAATATCGGGACCTTAAAAAACATTAACAAGACTCTAAATAAAGGAATTTAACAGGAAATAATGACTGTTTACATGTATGATAGAAATCAGTGAAATTTCATCATACTAACTTCAGCCAAAGTGGGAAAATACTTAGAATAATTCCTGCTGCTGAGCTTGAAATTAAATGTAACTCTAGATAACTTGTTTTGTATAAACATTAAAATCATTACTCTTAATTTTCAAAGTGTTTTATGGAAGTATTTACATTGTTTGACTAATCTCTTATAAGTTAATTTTAGGGTATAATTCAGTATAAGAAAAATATCTTCAAATTTGAGGCTCTTTTTTCCCTCTTAAAGCTTTTACTATAATTAGAAGCAGCCTTATTGTTCATCATCAGAGAAATAGAAAGTTATAATCAGTCAACAAAATAGACTATGTGATTATATAAAATCATGTAGCAGGTAAATAGAAATCTCACAGTGAGAACTGCATTCATTAGGAATCTAGCTGTGCAAAATGTTCATGTACTGTCTGCTTACAGTACTGTACGATTAGGTATATTTTCAGCTATGACATAATCATGTATAATCCTGGGCATCAAATTCATGTTTGTACTTGACTGGTTATTAGTATTAGTTAAGAGATGGTTTCTCCACAGCAGAATTAACATATCTCTCTTTTCTTTTTTATTGAGCTATATATATTTTTCTCTGCTCCCCTCCCTTCCTCTCTCCTCCCCTTCTATCCTCTTCCATGATCCCCATGCTCCCGATTTACTCAGGAGATCTTGTCTTTTTCTACTTCCCATGTAGATTAGATCCACGTATGTCTCTCTTAATGAATTAATGTATCTTAAAGTTGGTATCGAAGATGTAAACAGTTGGAAATGAAGTAAATGCCACTTGAATCAAATAATTCTATATAATTTGAAATGTAAATGTTTGAGTCTGTATTTTCTCAAACTATCAATGGAATAAGCTTTTTGTGCTTTGAATCAAATAATTCTATAGAATTTGAAATGTGAATGTTTGAATGGTTCTGTATTTTCTCAGACTTTCAATGAAGTAAGCTTTTTGGTTGTTGCTATTTTAGAATTTTTTTTAAAGTCTGAGTCACAAAGTTCCAGATTTCAATTTTCTTCTGCCGTGATAGTTAACAAGCTAAGAGACTTTGTTTCTTTATTATTTGAGAGGGTTAAATTGCATTTAATTACTGTATCAGATCTTTTTCTGTATTATTGGTGGTATTATGAAGTTAGTATTATATAATATTTCCACTGCACTTTTAATAGTAATACTGTGTACATGGTGAGTGGGTAAGGATTTGAACAGTCTAGCGTGTGATTTTTCTGTATTTGTAAGTTTTGTAAAGTACCAAGACTGAGGACCCAGTTCTAATAAACATGACTTTAAAGTTTGTCATGTTAGGTAATCACATACATAGTGTCAGTGCTGCTCAATTTTAATGGGAAATTAGGCATGGTGGAAAGTATGTGATGAGTACTTGAGAGGAGAAGGAAAGAGGATCTAGAGTTCAGGTATCCTGGGCTACATGAGGCATTTTCTCGAATGAATGAATGACTATGAAGAGAGGCTTTTGCAAGATTGCCTTCCATATGATCTAAAGTATATTTTATTTGGTTTTAAGGAGTTTGTATTACTTGAGATAGAGTCTTAGTATAGCTCACACTAGCCTGGAGCTTACAAAGTAGCTCAAGCTGACTTCAAACTTGCTCTGATACTCCTGCTGCACAAAGACTCCAAATTGAGGATTGTGTATTCTCTTCAGCAGAAGATCCCAATACGCAATTAAATGAGATCCCTTTATGATTAATTTTTTTTTTTTTTTTAGTATAAAACAGTTCTAGTTAGAAACTGAGTTCATTAAATTGGGGGAAATTATATGGTGCTTAGGCATGCAAGATGAGAGAGGATAAAGACTCTTGCTGCCAAGCCTGTCAACCTTAGTTCAGTCCCCAGGACTCACAAGGTGGAATGAGAGAACCAACTGTGAAAATTGCCCTCTGACCTCCACATAGACTCTCTTAATTTATTTATTTTAGTTTGTAGTGTTCAGTTTCTTACTTTGTAATTAAGTAACACACGTAAGAAATTTACCAGACTGCTTTGTTGTCCAGATGCCAGCAGTGCTCCATTTTTCTTTTTAAGACAGGGTCTCACATAGTTGAAGCAAGCTTTGAGCATCTGTCTTCCTGCCTTCACATCCTGAATGCTGAGATTCCAGGTGTACCGCACATACTTAGCTAGAAGCAGCTTCTTGATTTGGGAGCATTAGAATTCTATACTTGTTTTAAAGCATCATACAGAAATGATACTGCAGCAACCTCAGACATACCTTGCCCGCATTTCATTGATAACTGCTCCATATAAAACTTGTACAGTGCTATCAAAAATGTAGTTTCTATTCATAGATCCATTGGCCATAGCACAGATCTGGCTTATCAAAAGAATAGTCAGGGGGAGCCAGCTAATAAGACCTGTTTCCTAGGCCATTCAGTAGCCTTATGCTAGCTGTGAGTCCCAGCTACTTCATTTTAGGGTCTCTAAAGTCTGAGAAATTTTTTTCTGTTCATTATTTATCCAGGTCATCATTTCATCATTTTATTATTTCCTTTTGCCAAACCCAGACTTTAATGACCAAACCTTATCTTTGATTGTAAAAGTTGCTATGGTGGTTGATTTTAATTGACCATTTTTTATCTCTCACTAGCTCTTGAACATTAGTTTATGTATAGCAGACATTCCGTAGGATTGGATATAAGCCAAACCTCAAGCAAATTCCCCTGGTTGTCCTTAAGCTATCATTACAGTTTTATCATGGTGGTAGAGGCCTATGGTTTCTTCATTTTTCCATCCAAAATCAGTCCAGTGGTATAAAGAACTTTAAAACTCTAATCTAATTTTTTGTTTTTGTTTGCAGCAAAAGTATTTTGATTCTGGGGATTACAACATGGCGAAAGCAAAGATGAAGAACAAACAGCTTCCTGCTGCAGCCCCGGATAAAACAGAGGTCACTGGTGACCACATTCCCACTCCACAGGACCTTCCTCAGCGGAAACCATCCCTGGTTGCTAGCAAGCTGGCTGGCTGATTAAAAGAGCTGAACTGCATGAGTCTTCTAATGTCCTTTATTTCTCGTTACTATGTTCCTTTCCCACTTTCTGTTTCCTTTCACTCACTCTGTCATTTGAGACTGACAGCTTTGCAGGTAGTGGTAGTGTGTGCTGCTGTCGTAAGAGAGCATACATATGTAGAGGTTTTGGTTAGTTTAACAGTGCACTGATGCAAAGGACATGTAACAGCAACTTAAGTAATATTGACGTTATAATAATTGTACATATTACGTAGCTGGTGTAGGGCTGGCTCCAACAAGTAGCAAGCAAGTTTTACAGCTTTAATGTTCTGGCTCTCCTTACTTCTTCTTAATTACAGCTTTGTATGTTACTCTTATTTAATAGAACCTCTGTATTGATTTCTTCTGTATTTTCCTTTTGAATTTTGTAAGACAGAAGTTTAAGACCACAAGTTGGAAGACAAGTCACATAATTCAGACACAAGTAAATGGGCTGCAAAAGATTTGAATAACTGCTTGGACCTGACGGCCTTAAACCTGCTGTTTCAGCTTTAACAAGAGCATCTTACCTGGGCGATATTTGCCCGTTCTGGTGTGACTTGTGTGACTCCAATGCTTACCAGCTGTCGTTGAAGCTAGTGCTCTTCCTCGGTTCTGCAGTCTTGGGACAGCTTTCTTTGTTGAAGATGTGAATGGGTGTGCATGTGCACTGACTATTGCATTCACTTTTGTGCCATTTTTGTAAATACAATAGTTTTGCACAACCTTTTACAAATGTCTGTATTAATTTCACCATATTAGAAAGTAGATAATGTGCCAACCAGAAGCACAAGACTTCCTACACAAATCTGCCCACCATTACTGCTTTTGTATAAGAATCTTGAGCTTATTAGAATACCAAACTAAAATCTACTCACCCTGATACAGAATTAAGCATTTTCATTTGTTACTAATATTCATGACTTTCAGTGGCCTTGTACAAATATGATATGTTGCTTGGGCATATCTTTTGTTCTATGCAGAACATTTCATTTTGACTCTTACAAAAAATTACAATTCATATAGTTTATATAGACTTTCTTAATGTAGAAACTTTTTACTTCCACACTCAACTTTGGGGATACTAAAGTTAAAGGCTTGCATTCTCTGCCTTCTGTATTCTTCTCAACCCCCATCTTCTCTCTTTTGCTTCTGTGACTTGTGTTGGGCTGTTCCATTTATATGAGAACATACATATCTATATCTGTCTTTACTTTTTAAACTTGCTTAAATAAAAGGACTTTTGTGAGGGTTTTTTTTTTGTTATGCTGAGGATCAAACCACTGTCTTACATGTGCCTAGCAAGCACTGTACTATGGAACTACACTCTTATCCCTAAGGGAACTTTATAATGAAGCAAGTAGTTGAAAAGATTGGTCTAGGAAACTGTCAGGATAAGCTGAATTCTGGTAAATAATTTTAAGTAATTAGAATGAACTAGGAGATTTGGGCTTATAACAATAATAGTGATTTATGTAGTAGGTAAAACATTAAAATTAGGTTTCTCTCATACATGTCATAATAAAATATCACTTTACTTTTACTTGTGGTTTATGTGTTAGTGAAAACATTAGCACACTTTATTGGAACACATTTACTGTTCTCTTAGAGCTCTTCCTTCAGGGTGTTGGGGAGGCATATTGAGCTGCAGCAGCCTGAGCTAATACTATTCTTTCTTCATCTTGGGCTGGGATGAGACCTACCCCACTATGGGAATCCAGGCGTCATTTTGTATTGTGGCTACATTTATGTACCCGCTTTCCTGTGGTTCCACACTAGTGATGAGTCCTCCACTCAATCTGAAAGGCAGAAAAGCAACACACTCCACATTGGTAATTTTACAACTCAGTTCTATGTAGATGCATTTGTAATGAGCAAATGGACTATTCTGTAATATGTGTAATTAACCATAGGATTGGTATCTAGTTTTTCCTCCATGGATATTTGCAAGCCCACCACCGTTAAGTTCATTAGATGCATCTGAAATCGGAGTGGCCATACTCTTCCTGACTACCAGACTCAGTTTATGACAAGTAACGCCTGCGTGAGTTTTGATTTGTATAATAGGACACTGATCTTTAACCTACCTCAAGACTTGAGGATCTGTGAAATACTAAGTGCCCCAAATAAAATATCACTATCAAAAGTAAGTTTCCTCACTGAACCAACCTGCCTTCTATAAAGTAGCAGTGCTTAAGTAAAATCTCAGGATTTTCCAAAAGGAAAGACCTGTTAAGGATTTGTACGTATAGCTGCATAGCTTCCATTATTGGTGCTTGAGAGAAGTTTTACATTTTCCTGTCTTTTGTTCTGCTTCAAAACTCAATTTATTGTAGACATGTTTGCAGGATTTTTGGTCATCATTTAGTGAAGACTTTGATTAAATGAGCTTAATTGTCCATTTGTATGTCAAAGTTGTGTCTAAGGAATGACTAGTTTTAATGTTAGAGTAAGACTGAAGTTGATAAAAATACTAAAGGCAAACTGGCTAAAGTCTATTTTGTTCAGTAACTCATGAGAAATACCTTGAAGGCTACGTCTGACTAACAGCTGCAGCTCGTGTCTAGTTGGAATAGCATTGGGATAGATTGAGGGCGCATGTTTGTAATCTACAAATTGTTAGATAATTTTGTACTGCTGGCCTGGAAACATGTCCAAACTGTTTAAAGCAGTCATGGCAAGGCCTCCTCTTGTTATTACTTCCACAGTTAGAATTAGTTACTCTTTTTACTTGATGTGCCCAAAGTATACCTCTGAGTATTTATTGGAAGTCATTAGTAAGTAATGACTTGGGGTTTTTTTTTTTTGTTGTTGTTGTTTTTTTCCTCTTGTTTTATTTTTGATTTTGAGACAGGGTTTCTCTGTAGCTTTGTAGCCTGTCCTGGAACTAGCTCTTGTAGACCAGGCTGGCCTCGAACTCACAGAGATCATCCACCTGCCTCTGCCTCCCAAGTGCTGGGATTAAAGGCGTGAGCCACCACCACCTGGCACACTTAGCATTTTCTAAAACACTATCTTGATCTCACTTGGCATGTACTGCCAGGCTTATCCGGGGCTCTTTCTCCAACTTTTCATACAACTTTTAGAAATTAGGATCAAAGAAACCTATAGTATTTCATGAATAGATGACAATAGGATACTCTTACTAGTTCCACCTTCCTAAGTAGGTAGATCCGTAGGTTTATACCCCAGTATAAATCACTGGTGGTGGTGACACCCATTCATGTATGTTTCTATGGTATTTATCAACTAAATAGCAGTAGAAATCTTAACTCCTTTATGCCCTTAAATCTGTCACTGCATCTCTGCCATTTGATACGCAATAGGACACTGCCTGTATGCAAAGGGCCAACATAATTGCCTTTTCTTGTTAAGGATGTTTGTGGAGTTGGTGGCTAATTCTGGTTTGTCAAATAGCCCTTCTAAACTTATACTTGTAAAATACACCCAAAATAAATGGAACTACCTAATTTTTATTGATTTTAATATGCAGTTTTGTCTTATTTGTTAATGTTTTCCAGTGTTTTCTGAAGCCACTATGAAGAAATTCTGATCTTAGGTCTTAATTTAAATGTGTTAATGAAACCCTGCTGTTCTCATCTTGTGTATAGAATGTTCTAATATAGTAGTATTAGATACAGAAAAATAAGAGACAGGTAGAAATAGTTTCAGGAAGTCTACAGGGCTGAGGATATAGCTTAGTTGGTAGAGTGCTTGCCTAAAATACACAGAATCTCGGGTTTGGTTCCTATCACTTGATAGGCTGGGTCTGGGTGCACATGTCTGTAACCTCATAGGGAGGCAGAAAGAAGGATCAGGAGTTCAAGATCATCCTTGAACACAACTTCATACGACCATCTCAGTCAAGTTCTAAGACGTCTATTGCAATGAGTTCTTCAGTGTAGAAGATGAGTGGCACAGCAGAGACAGGTTTTCAGGTGGCATTAGATAGCAGTTGCTGTGAGGGTGGGTGGGAGGAAGGAAGGAAAAAAGTGCATTTTTGGGTGAAGGAAACTTCATTCTTACAAAGTGGAGAAAGGTGAGCTTTTGTGAGGAAGATTGTTTGAAAACAGCATGTAACCAGGTTTTTTTTCTCCTTAAATTTGGTCCTCTTTACAGTCATACTTTCTAAATACCTCCATGACTTCACTCAGGCATTCAAAGGCTCTGAAGTTATCCTCATTTTTTTTTCCTCTTTAGGGGGAAGTAGTGACCAACACTCACAGACACTTACTTATTGTACCATACCCAAAGCCACTAAGGCTTTTTATTATATTTTTTGAGGCAGGGTCTCTAGCCTAGGCTGACTTCGGACTTGACCTGTAGACTAGGCTTCTTTCAGACTCAGGGCAACCCTCCTGATTAGCCTCTGAGTGTTGGGATTCCAGGCAGGAGCCAGCATGTCTGGTGTCACTGCTGTAGCTCTGAGCTATTCCTGCTCTCTGCCATCCTACTCTAACCTCCTTCCACATACTGTGGAAGCCACAGTGGTTTTCTTAGACAGGGATCTGGTTTTGTTCCCCAGGCTTTCCTTTAGTGTTGGACTCGAGTAATAAGCATCCTGAGTAATTGAATACCTCCATACCTGGCAACACAGTGACTTAAAACATGTGAGTCTCATGTAACTTACAGAGTTTGGGTGTGAAATGTTACAGAATGTAGTATTTAGAGGAGGGTCTTCTGGTCATGAACTCTTATTAATCCACTGATGGATTCATAATCCAAGACGGTTGTGAGAAAGTGGATATGGTGCATCTTAATCGAGGCAGTGGGTTGCTGAGGACATGTTTTGAAAGACTGGTTCTGGATTTCTTCCTGTCTGCCATGAGGTGGGTCACTGCTCCATGAACATGCTGTCCATCACTATTTGCTTCACCATAATCGGACCCAAAAGTAAGGGAAGGGGACCCTACGGATGCAGTAGTGACACGAATGCCTTGTTGGTAACCAGTGTCCCTATTGGACTTGAGACACTCAACAAGAAGCCTGGTGCTGAATGGTAGAGCGCTTGTGTAGGGGGCACAAGGACCTGTGTTTTAATTTCCATTACAGCCCCAAACAAAAACCTCTAGGTGGAGTTCAGTGACCAGAGCTGAAATTTCTGAAACCGCGGAGCAAAGAAAATGCTCTCTGATTGTTTTCTCAGGTGTTTGTCACAGCAAGAAGAAGCTAGTTGCCTTAGTTTTGTTTCCTATTGCTGTGTTGATAAAATGCCTTGACAAAAGCAATTACAGAAGAAAGCATTTATTCTGGCATATAGTTCCAGGTTCCATGCCATCGATGTAAATCACAGTAGCAAGAGCTTGAGACAGCTGGTCACACTATTCAATTAAGAAGCAGAGAGGAAGCCGGCAGTCGTGGTGGTGTGCACCTTTAACCCCAGCACTTGGAAGGCAGGTGGATCTCTCTGAGTTCCAGGACACACACAAGCAGAGAGGGAAAAGCTAATCTATGCATTTTAGTGCTCAAATTACTTTCTTAGTTCAGTATTAGCACCCTGCCTAGAGAATGGTGCCACTCACAGTGGATGGGTCCTTCCACAGTTAATATAATCAAGATAATCCCTATAGGTGTGTCCACAGGCCAACCTATTCTAAATAATTCTTCATTAAGACTTCCTTCCTAGGTGATTCAAAATTGTGTCAAGTTGACAAAACTAGCCACACTAATAAGGTTTTAAAACCCACAGCTAGGGGCTGGAGAGATGGCTCAGAGGTTAAGAGCACTGGCTGCTCTTCCAGAGGTCCTGAGTTCAATTCCCAGCAACCACATGGTGGCTCACAACCATCTGTAATGAGGTCTGTTGCCCTCTTTTGGCATGCAGGCATACATGGAGGCTGAACACTGTGTACATAATAAATCTTAAAAAAAAAAAAACCCACAGCTAATTTCTGAATCCCTTCATGAAACACTCTGGTTTAGAACTTATGTGCTTTTCTGTGTTCTTAGTTCAACTTCTAACTTCCTCAAAAGGAAATTTATTTCATTACTGTGATCTAGCACATTTAACTGGCTTAAACGTAATCAAATATACAAATGGAGGCTGGTTCTGCTGTTCATTTTTAATCCCAGCACTTGGAAAGCACAGACAGGTGGATCTCTGAGTTCAAGGCTAGCCTGCTCTACATCATGAGTTTCAGGCCAGTGAAAGATGCATAGTGAGATCCTGTTTTGGGAAAAAAAAAACAGTAATGGGATGTTAAGACAAAGTTATAAATGGGGAACCAGAGTACAGCCATCTAGGCCCATAGGCTCAGTTTTCTTCATGTGAGAGTGCCAAATAATTCTATTGTCATAAAGCCCAGGCTTCACTGAAATTGGTCTACCCTCACATGACAGGGACATGTGTTCATTGCTTCTAGTTTGTGGTTTAAAACTTTGCAAGCATTCTCTCTCTGATCGGAACTGCTCACTGCTCCATTACCTCAATAAGTTACTAAATCGCTTCCCTTTAGCATCTGTAAATGCTAGCATTTCTAACCACTTGTGTGTAGGTATCGACTATTGAATTACTGCATAGTCACAACAGAGCCTTCGTGTTAGTTACCCACCGTTCATATTTTCCTCAATTCTAAGCGGCCTTAACTTGGGAAACAGTAATCATTATGACTTCTTGCTAAAAGATGATTTTTTTAAAAAATCTATTAGTGCTATGGGTTATAAGACTACTACTGATTGAGACATCTGACTTGAATGAGTCATGAGTTGCTAGCCATGCACATTTAAGAGGATTGTGTGTAATAGTGTTTCTATCATTTGTATTCTAGTATTTTATATGAAAGCTGGTGAGTGAAGTTACGTGGCTTAGTTGTAAAGCACTTGACTAGCATTTTTGAGGCCCTGGATTCAAGTCCCACAATTCTAAAAAGAAAAGAAAAAACTATGTAAATTTTGAAGCACTATTTTTTTTTTTTCAAGACAGGGTTTCCTCTGTGTAACCCTGGCTGTCCTGGAACTCACTATGTAGACCAGCTAGCTGGCCTTGAACTCATTGAGTTTCTCCTACCTCTGCCTCCTTAATGCTGGCATTAAGGGTGTGCACCACTACTTTCTGGCTGAAGAGCTACCTTTTATAATGTGTTCACATTGTTACTTGTAAATCTGTTCTGTTAAGATGTTGTTGATCCACAGTATGTTTCGTACCCATGGAGAGATGTTCTACAAGTGTCTGAAGCAAAAGGAGGGGAAAGATTTAGTGTGAAGACAACTATGTGCAATGTAGTGAACAGTGCAAAGATTGGGACCTGCGGAAGGGGCTGTTGATTTGGGAGTCTGTTTTTATTGGAGAGCACCATTCCCATAGAGAAGAAGATACCTGTCTGTGGTGGAGGAATGTAAGAAGAGTAACAAGTAATTTAAGATAAATTAGCAATGAGGGGCCTAGTCCTTTTGAGAGACTCTGACATATAACAAGATTCCAGTTTAGAGGAATTGTTTTTACTGTTATATGTTTGGAAAGTTTTGAATAGAGTCATTGTGTTAGTGATCTCTGTACCAGGTTTTTTCTTTTGAGCCACCAACCAGATCCCAAATCATGACACAGAGACATATTAGTTTTGAATGCCTGGCCTAGCTTAGGCACATTTCTGGCTAGTTCTTTTAACTAAAATTAACCTGTTTCTCTTGATCTACCTTTTGCCTCAGGGCTTGTTAACCTTGCTTGCCTTTGTGTATTTTACTTTCACTGCTTCTCTGTCTGGCTTCTTGCCCCAGGCGCGTCCCTCTTTTCCCTTCTCTTTTCATTCTTCCTCTTCTTTTTTCTCTCCTATTTATTCTTTCTGCCTGCCAGCCCCGCCTTTCCTTTCTCTTGCCTAGCTATTGGCCATTCAGCTTTTTATTAGACCAATCAGATGTCTTAGGCAAGCAAGGTGAAACAAAGACAGCACATCTTTTCATAAATAAAAGCGGCATAAATAAAGGTAACACATCTTCACATAGTTAACGTAATAGTCCTCAGTGTAAACAAGTGTAACACATCTTTGCCTAGTTATAATAATATTCCACAACAGATCATTCAGTTGCTGTAACAAATTCCTGAAGTAGTTTATATAGGTAAAAGGTTTATTTGGGCTCATAAGCTTTGAGGTTTCAGTCCATCATCATTTGCCCCATGTCTTTGGGGTCTGTAGGGGAGCAACGCATCATGGCAGAGACCTTGTGGCAGAACAAAAACTGTCCACAGGGGGGGGAGACATGACTGAGGAGGCATCCTGGGCCCCACAGTCTCCTTTGTGGGCATGTCTCTAGTGACATAAAATCTCCCATGAAGACCCCCCCTCTTCAGTTTCCACCATCTCCAATAGCCACGCAAGCTGGGGACCAGCCCTCTTAATTCATGAGCTCTAGATTCAAACTGCCAGTCATGTGCCAAACAGAAAGTGAAAAAAAGATACTTGACTTGACCTGTTGGGAAGTGGCTAGTGACTATTAGGGAGTTTCCCCTGGTCAAAGGCTGTCTGTTCGGAAATATGTGTGTGTTAATCTCTGTTGAGTTTACACTCTAACCTGTTTTCTAAAAATGTGAAGAAAGCAAAAATTCAAGCGAGGCAAGAGGACAAGAATTGAGATGGAGATCAGTCTTGGCATGTCTTTGAAAGTGTCAGGAGGTGAGTCACTAGAGGTGAGACTGAAGAGGGGAACACTGGAGAGTGCCTCTGAACAACACTCCTGTCCTGGATGACAGCATGCTATAATCTCCAAGAAATGTGCTTGAGGGGCTGGAGAGATGGCTCAGAGGTTAAGAGCATTATTGCCTGCTCTTCCAAAGGTCCTGAGTTCAATTCCCAGCAACCACATGGTGGCTCACAACCATCTTTAATGGGGTCTGGTGCCCTCTTCTGGCCTGTAGGCATACACACAGACAGAATATTGTATACATAATAAATAAATAAATATTAAAAAGAAAAGAAATGTGCTTGAAAGGAAAAGTATCGGCTCAGAACCCCCAAGACCAAGTTCTCAGCACAAAGGAGAATTATTTGCCCCAGATGGACAGATGACAGGGATAAGGGACAGAGATAGGAGATAGAGGGAGAAGGGGAAGGGAATTAGGGAAAGAGGGCAGAGGTATTCTCCCCAGAGGACAAAGAACTGCTTTTGGACGTAGAGGAGACAGATGTAGCACATAGGGAAATGGCGGTTTATAAAGGTCCAAAGGGAAACCTTGTGTTAAGTGTTTAATTTTAATTGGGCTTGTTAATTAGGTGAACCAAGGGGGGCTTTTGATTGTTGGATTCCAATACTTTGATAGCTGGGGCCTTGGTAGTCAACCTACAGAGGAGGGATTGGCCAAATAAGGGTGAGATCTCTCCCCAATCCCTGGTCTTGGGACTCCTCTTCCCAACACCAGGACCATGAACCTAACAATTTCAAATGTTCATCCAAGATAATTGTTTTTAAAACTCCTTAACGCCACCTCTGTCCCTAGTCTATCTGTCCCAACAGATTTCAAATCAGCTACAGACTTCCAACAACTCCACAGCCAGCCCCAGCTGTCTCCTCAGAATCTACATCCTGGTCCAGCCTCACAGACTACACTTCTCTAGCCTCAGATGATCCCACAGAACCTGGACATTGGCTGACATATCCTGAAGTTCCCGACCTTGGCCCCTTGATCTCCAAAACAACAAAGCCCCAATGTCAGCAGGAAGCAACCAGAGATAATACCCAGCCACCCAATAATAACGATAAAAAAAAGTGGGAATGAAAATACACTAGCCGCTTGAACATGTGGTTCTGGCACGCCTTGCCCTTCTCCCCAATCCCTTCTGCCTTGCTAAAAACCATCAGACTACATTCCTGAAGCTAGCTCCAAGGTCTCTTCCAATATTTGGCTAATCCCTCCTCCTGGGGCTGATAACCAAGGTCATTATTTTAGAGAGGGGGGAGAGAAGTCCTACTGGAACAAATACCATCAACTGTAGGTTGATAAAAAAGGAAAAACGGGAAGAATGATAGAAGTGAATGAGGTTTAGCTCTTAATTTTCTTCTCCTTCCTTCCTTCCTTCCTCCTCCTCCAACTGGATCTCACTTTGTAACCCAGCTAACTTTTAAATTTGAGATCCTCCTATCTCAGCTTAGTGCTGAGACTGCCAGGTGTAATCCCAGCCCTCAAGAGGCAGAGGCAAGTGATGATCCCCAAGTTTGAGGCAAGCCTGGAATACACAGTGAGGCCTTTCCTCAAAATTAATTAATTTAATTAATTTTAAAGAAAATCTAGGGGCAGCAAGATGGCTCAGCAGGTAAAAGCTTGCCAACCGGAGGTGGGCTCCAGAACCCGTGTGAAAGCAGAGAGAAAAAAATTAAAATAAAAAAGAAAGAAAATAGAGAACTGACTCCATCAAATTGTCCTCTGACCTCTGCTTGTGGACCATAGTATACACACACACACACACACACACCCCAACACTAATACTAATTATACAAACAAAACAAGTGCTGAAATTGCAGTTGTGCACATTCATGTCAAACAAATTATCACTATCTTTGATTCTTTTAAATGCTTCTTTGCTATGTTTAGTGATGGAATTTTACATTTTTTAAAAGATTTATTTATTACATATACAGTGTTCTGCCTGCATGTATGCCTGCACACCAGAAAAGGGTACCAGATCTCACTATAGATAGTTGTATGTCACCATGTGGTTGCTGGGAATTGAACTCAGGACCTCTGGAAGAGCAGCCAGTGCTCTTAACCTCTGAGCCATCTCTCCAGCTCAAAGAAAGGAATTTTCACAGTTTTTTTTTTCAAGACAGGGTTTCTCTGTAATTTTTAAGAGCCTGTCCTGGTACTTGCTCTGTAGGCTGGCTTCGAACTCACAGAGATCCACCTGCCCCTGCCTCCCGAGTGCTGGGATTAAAGGCGTGCGCCACCACCGCCTGGCTCTTTTTTCTTTTCTTTCTTTCTTTCTTTTTCTTTATTTTTTGGTTTTTCAAGACAGGGTTTCTCTTTGTAGCCTTAACTCACTCTGTAAACCAGGCTGGCCCATGTTGGCCTCGAACTCAGAACAGAGATCCGCCTGCCTCTGCCTGCCGAGTGCTGGGATTAAAGGCATGCACCACCACTTCCTGGTAATTACCTTTCTTTTTTGAATAATCTATTTCATTTACCATTGACAGTATTTCTTGCTTCTTTCTACTGTGTACAATAGCAAAATTAACATTTTTTGAGACAGAGTCTCATGTATTCCAGGCTTATCTTGAACTTGCTGCGTAGCCTAGGATGGCCATGAAGTAAGTGTGTGTGTTTGTGCATGCGTGCGCATGCGTGCATGAGCATACAGAGGCCAAAAGTCAACATGGGATGTCTATCTACTTGTCAGATAAAGAGTCTCACTGACCCTGGAGTTCATTAGCTAGCTAGACCGGGTAGCCAGGGAGCTCCTAGGATCTGTGTATCTTTGTCAGTTGTCCCCTCCCCAGCACAAAGGCAACAAACACATGTCATCCTGCCTAGCTTTTTATATGTGTGCTCTGGATCCAAACCCAGGTCCTCATGCTTGGAGAGCAGATACTTAAGTCTGAGCCATCTTCCTAACCTGTCTGAACAGAATTCTGAGCCTCCCTGCCTCCTCCTCTCAAGGACTGAGATTACAGGTTTGTCTTTCCACACCTGATTTACATGGTGCTATTGATCGTATTCAAGACTTTGTCCATGCTATGAAAGCCAACCTACTGAGTTGCATTTATAGCCTATTTACTTATTTATGAAACAAGATTTTGTTATATAGTCCAGGATCACCTCGAACTCACCATGTAGCTCAGGCTGGTTTCAAACTTTCAGCAATCCCCTTGCCTTAGCTCCCTCTGTGCTGTGATTACATGCATAAGCCACATGCCTGGCTCACAATGAGCATCTTTATCTTCCCCTCTCACTGTCCTCTCTTTCTCAATTTTCACCATCTGTTTTTAGAGTTCTATTATCACACTTGGTAAACCTTGCATTGTATTCTGTAATTACTAGCAGTTCCTCCATTCTGTAGGTTGATATGTTTAACTGCAGGTCACAGACTACATTTTTCTCTGAGCCTTTTTTTTTCCTTCTGAGCATTTCT
This sequence comes from Ondatra zibethicus, assembly GCA_004026605.1. Taxonomy (NCBI): domain Eukaryota; kingdom Metazoa; phylum Chordata; class Mammalia; order Rodentia; family Cricetidae; genus Ondatra; species Ondatra zibethicus. Next base: position 51,289 of record PVIU01011198.1, read on the forward strand.
AGGTTTTTTTTTCTTCCCTTGTATTTTTGGTCTAGATCATAACTAGAATTATTTTAGCCCCATGCATATCTAGTCCCTATAAAATCTTTTTTGTTCCAGAAAACTCTCTCCTGTAGGCTTCTTCTCCCTTGCTTTCAAATCTGCTTCTTTGTTTGTTTTTCATTAGTTTGTGTTTTGAGACAGGGTTTCTGTAGACAGTGACTGCTCTTTTGTTTCCTGGCCACCCAGACCTGAATAATCACACAGAAGCTATATTAATTACAACACTGTTTGACTGATGTCTCAGGCATATTTCCAGATAGCTCTTAAATTAACCCATTTCTATTATTTTATATTTTACCACCAGGCTCATGGTTTGTTACTTCTTGCTTTTTGGGCAGCTACGTGGCGTCTGCCTCCTTCGGCATATGTGGCGGCTCTCTGACTCTGCCTTCCCATCTGGTTTTACTCTTCTAAGTCATTGGCCAAAACAGCTTTATTCATCAACCAATAAAAGCAACACATATACAAAAGGACATCCCACATCAAGTTTCTCTGTGTAGACCTGGCTGTCCTGGAACTTGCTCTGTAGACCAGGCTGACTTCAAACTCACAGAGACCCACCTGCCTCTGCCTTCCAATTGGGGTGCTTGCATTAAAGGCATGAGCCACCACCACCCTGCAATTGGCTTTTTTCTTATCCCATTGTTCAGCTGTCATCTCAGAGTTGGCTGCTCTCCTGAGCTGAATTCACCATGTTCTGGGTGAATTCCATGGATGTCAGGCATTGCCTGGCCTCTTTCAGGAGTCTTAGTTTAAAACATCATTTGAGGGGCTGGAGAGATATAAAAAAGTCGGGTGTAGTGGCACACTCTTCTAATCCCAGCATTAGGAGGCTGAAGCATGAAGATGAGCTCCAAGCCAGCCTTGCTATGTATAGATTCCACATCTAAAAAAAGAAGGAAAAAAAAGTTTGTGACCAAAACACAAGAAGCCAGGAGAATGACATGGGGCACACTGTCCCATGCAGACCTCAGAGGACCCACAAGCTGACACCTTGTTCTGGGATTTCCAGTTCCAGAGCTGAGATGATACTTTTCCATTGTTGAAACACATTTGGTAGCACTTAAATTACTCTAGCAAAGGAACACATACACTTAACACCGTCTAACTTTCCATTTGTATGCCCAACAAGAATAAGAGCCCAGGAGACCATAGAATTTTCATGTGAATCCTGGACATGTAGAATAATGTCTACTGTGTTCAGAGCACACTGTAGCTCTGAACAGTCTTGGATGAAAGTAGCATTCATAAATACCTGTATGTATGGTCCATTGTGGAAGTTCCTGCGTGACTTTATGTCGCTGTGATTGGTTTAATAAAGAAGCTGACTGGCCAATAGCTTGACAGGATAAGGGTATGCAGGAGAGTCAAGCTGAGAATGCTGGGAAGGAGAAAGTCTGGAGTCATGAACAGACACAGAAAAGTAAGATAGATGGGCATGCCATACTGAGAAAAGGTACCAAGCTACGTGGCAAAGCATAGATAAGAAATATGGGGGCTGAGCCAGGACCTCTGTGGGTCCGGGTGTGAATCTGGGACTTCTGAGGGAGTAGGCCTGAGCCAGGACCTCTGCAGGTCTGGGCATCAGTCTTGTACCTCCAAGGGAGTAGGCAGGAAGCAGAAACTTCTGCGGGTCCGGACATAAGTCTGGGACCTCTGAGGGACTAGGCCTGAGCCAGGTCCTTTGTGGGTCCAGGAACACCTGAGTCTGGAACCTCTGAGGGAGAAGATCAGAACCAGAGACTTTTCAGGACCAACCCCAAGCCAAGAATCTCTGCAGGAGCAGATCCAGACCAGGAACTGCATAGGTCTGAGGTGGCAACCTATACCAGAGCAGGCCTGAAACAGCAAATTCCACGGGAGCAGAGGAAACCCTGGGAGCACTGAGCAACCTCCAGGAACACAGAGTGGGAGTGACCAGTGGAGTAACTAGAACTGTGGCACTGACTGTACTATGTGGAACAACCATCTGAGCCTTGGATCCATTGGAACCTAGAAGATTAATCACCAGAGACACAGACAGCCCCAACCACACCAATTAGAGGAAAAGATGAGTAGACAAGGTAAGAACACATGCAACACCACAAAGAGCAGCATGGCACCAGTAAAATCTAGCAACCCTACAACAGCAAGACTTGAACAACCAAATATAGATGAAGCAGAAGAAAATGACCTAAAAAAATAACTTCAGGAGAATGTTTGAGACTCTTAAAGAGGAAATAAGAAATCCTCTCAAAGAAATGGAGGGAAAGGGGCTGTAGAGATGGCTCAGAGGTTAAGAGTACTGGCTGCTCTTCCAGAGGTCCTGAGTTCAATTCCCAGCAACCTCATGGTGGCACACAGCCATTTATGATGAGATCTGGTGCCCTCTTCTGGCATGCAAGCATACATGGAAGGAATGTTGTATACATAATAAATAAATAAATCTTAAAAAAATAAAAAAAAACCTCAAGTAGTCATTGTATAAGCATTTTTAAAAAATGGAGAAAAAGACAAACAAAAAAACTGGACGACATCAGCAAATCCCTTAAAGAAAACCAAGAAAAAGCAATCAAACATATGAAAGAAACTATTCAAGACTTGAAATCTGAAATAGAGACAATAAAGAAAACACAAGCCGAGGGAATTATAGAAACAGAAATCATGAGAAAACGATCAGGAACCACAAATGCAAATATAAACAGCAGAATACAAGAGATAGAAGAGAGAATCTCAAGCGCTGAAGATACAATAGAGGAAATAGACTCATCAGTCAAAGAAAACATTAAATCTAACAAAAGCTTAACACAAAATATCTAAGAAATATGGGATACCATGAAAAGACCAAACCTAAGAATAATAGGTATAGAAGAAGGAGAAGTTCAACTGAAAAGCACATAAAATATGTTTGACAAAATCATAGAAGAAAACTTTCCCAAACTGAAGAAAGATATAGCTATGAAGATACAAGAAGCTTACAGAACACCAAATAGACTGGGTCAAAAAAGAAAAAAAGGCCTCTTGCCACATCAAAACACTAAACATACAGAATAAAGAAAGAATATTAAGAGTGGCAAAGGAAAAAGGCCAAGTAACATATAAAGGCAGATCTATCAGAATTACACCTGACTTTTCAGTGGAGACAATGAAAACCAGAGGTCGTGGTCAAGCATTATGCAGACATTAAGAGACCACAGAAGCCAGCCTAGACTACTATACCCAGCAAAACTTTCAATCACCATAAAAGGACAAAACAAGATATTCCATGACAAAACCAGATTTAACCAATAGCTAGCCACAAACTCAGCCCTACACAAAATACTAGAAGGAAAACGCCAACCCAAGGAAGTTGGCTACATCAACAAAAACACGAACAATTGATGATATCACAGCGGGAAATCCCAAAGAAGGGAAAAACATGCAAATTAACATCGCCAACAATGAAAACTAAATTAACAGGAGATAGCAATCACTGGTCATTAATATCCCTTAATATAAATGGACTCAACTCATCTATAAAAAGACACAGGTTAGCACATTGGATATGAAAACAGAATCCATCCTTCTGCTGCATACAAGAAATACACCTCAACCTCAAAGATAGACACTGATTGAGAGTAAACAGTTGGGAAAAAAAATTTCCAATCAAATAAACCTAAGAAACAAGCTGGTGTAGCTATCCTAATATCTAATAAAATAGACTTCAAACTAAAATCAATCAAAAGAGACAAAGAAGGACATTTCATATTAGTCACAGGAAAAATCCATCAAGATGAAATCTCAATACTGAACATCTATGCCCCAAATACAAGGGCACCCTCATATGTAAAAGAAACACTTCTAAAGCTTAAATCATGCTTAATTAAACCACTCATACTAATAGTCGGAGACTTCAACATTCCACTCTCACCACTGGACAGGTCAGTCAGACAAAAAATTAACAGAGAAATAAGGGAACTAACAGATGTTATTACTCAAATGGACTTAACAGACATCTATAGAATAGTCCATCCAAACATAAAAGAATGTACCTTCTTCTCAGCACCTCATGGAACCTTCTCAAAAATTGACCACATACTCGGTAAGAAAACAAACCTTAACAGATACAAAAAAATTGGAATAACCCCATGTATCTTATCAGATCACCATGGCATAAAGCTAGAATTCAATAGCAATACTAATTCCAGAAAGCCCACAAACACATGGAAATTAAACAATGCTCACCTGAAACATCAATGGGTCAAGGAAGAAATAAAGGGAGAAATTAAAAATTTCCCAAAATTCAATGAAAATGACCACACAACATACCCAATATTATGGGACACAATGCCTACACAAAGAAGCTGGAAAAATACCACACTAGTGAATTAACAGAACATTTGAAAACTTTAGAACAAAAAGAATCAAACTCACCCAAGAGAACTAGAAAGCAGGAAATAATCAAATTGAGAGCTGAAATCAACAAAATAGAAACAAATAAACAAACAAAAAACAATACAAAGAATCAATGAGACAAAGAGTTGGTTCTTCGAGAAAATCAACAAAATAGATAAACATTTATCCAAACTAACCAAAAGGCAGAGAGAGAATATCCAAATTAACAAAATCAGAAATGAAAAGGGGGACATAACAACAGACATGGAGGAAATACAGAGAATTATCAGGTCATATTTTGAAAACCTGTGCTCCACAAAATTGGGAAACTTAAAGGAAATCGACAACTTTCTGGATAAATATCACTTACCAAAATTAAATCAAGAACAGATAAGCAAATTAAACAGACCTATAACTACTGAAGAAATAAAAAGTCATCAAAAGTCTCCCAACCAAAAAAAAAAAAATCCCAGAACCAGATGGTTTCAGCTCAGAATTCTACAAGATTTTCAAAGAGGAACTAATACCAATACTCCTCAAACAGAAGGAACATTGACAAACTCTTTTTATGAGGCTACAATTACCCTAGTACCCAAACCACAGAAAGACATCACTAAGAAAGAGAATTACAAACCAATCTCACTCATGAACATTGATGCAAAAATACTAAATAAAATACTGGCAAATTGAATCCAAGAGCACATAAGAACCATCATCCACCATGATCAAGTCGGTTTCAACTTAGAGATATAGGGATGGTTCAACATATAAAAATCTGTCAACGTCTTACCAAAAGCAATCTGCAGATTCAACACGATGTCCAGCATAATCCCAGCAAAATTCTTCAAAGACCTCGAAAGAACAGTACTCAACTTCATATGGAAAAGCAAAAAACCTAGGAGAGCCAAAACAATCTTGTACAATAAAAGAACTTCAGGAGCCATCACAATCCCTGACTTCAAACTACTACAGAGGTACAGTACTGAAAACAGCCTGGTATTGGCATAAGAACAGACAGGAGGACCAATGGAACCGAATCGAAGACATGGATATCAATCCACACATCTTCGAACACTTGATTTTTGACAAAGAAGCAAAAAATATCAAATGGAGAAAAGAAAGCATATTTAACAAATGGTGCTGGCATAACTGGATATCAACATGTAGAAGAATGAAAATAGACCCATATCTATCACCATGCACAAAATGCACCATCCACCATTTGGATCAAAGATCTCAACATAAAACCAA
>PVIU01011199.1:0-65969 GCA_004026605.1 Ondatra zibethicus
TCCTCACAGACAGTGCTCTCCTCACACACAGTGCTCTCCACACAGACAGTGCTCTCCTCGCAGACAGTGCTCTCCTCGCAGACAGTGCTCTCCTCGCAGACAGTGCTCTCCTCGCAGACAGTGCTCTCCTCGCAGACAGTGCTCTCCTCACAGACAGTGCTCTCCTCACAGACAATGCTCTCCTTGGAGACAGTGCTTGGCTTCTTCATCTGTCAATCAGAGAAATGCTTCCTGCCATGGTTACCTGACACACATGACAGAATGACGGAATAAGATGGGGATTTGGAACACCTGAACAGCAGAGAGCCGTCTGATCCTGAATTCTCAAAGACCTACCCTGATTCCTGATACCTGCAAAGGAGGCGGCCATGATGAGAGCTGAAATAGAGACAGATGTCCTCCAGTGTGTGTGTCATGTAATGTGTGTGCATCCATGACAGTTCTGCTCCCCACAACCTAAGAGAAGACAGGGCTACCAGGACTCAGTCTACAGCACTCGGCCACGCACACTTTGCTTTGTTGAGATCAGCAGAACTGGCCTCCATGCTCGATCGCTGTATGAGATTAGTTCCCGGTGCCTGTATCATAAGGACAGCCTGGGATTTCTACACTTACTGAGGAGAGGAGCTCTGCCTGGAGTGAGATTGTCCAGAATGGCAAAAGCGCTGCCCCCTACACTGCTTAGTCCATGCTTCCTGGTGATTGTGGAATGAAGATGGCCATGACGGCTGTGCGTTGGTCTCGCGAGCAAGTGCTGTCTTCCAGGCCTCTTAACAGTTACCCAGGTATCAAATCATTTACTCTCTGTGTGTGTGCGTGCACATCTGTGCATGACCATGTGTGTATTAGTGTGGTGTGTGAGTTCATGCATGTGTGTGTAGTTCACATCTGCATGGGTGTGTGTGTATGCATGTGCATGCATATGGAGACTGCGTGTTAACCTGCTATGTCATTCCTTAAGCATCACCCACTCTCTGGGAGCTTGCTGATCGGGCTAGGCTGGCTAAGCAGCAAGCCCTGGGAAGCCTCCTGTCTCTGCCTTCCCAGCGCTGCAATTACAAGTGTGAGCCATCACACATTGCCTCTGTATGTAGGTTCTGGGATTTCAGTCTAAGGCCCTCTTGCTTGCAAGGCAGGAGGTTTATTGCCTGGGCCCCCTCACCCACGTCATTCTTAAAAGAACCCTGTAAAGGAGGTGATAATGACTCTTATTTCAATGACTGGCAAACTGAGGCAAAGTTGCAGCACTCTGCTCAAGCTCACACGACTAGGCCACACTGGGACTCTGAATAATGCAGCTCTCATGTCTATACCCCCTTTCCTGTCTCCCATGCTAGTGAGCTATGAAGGGCAGTGGGGAACCCAGAGAGCAGACTTGGTGATGAACGCCGACGGGCAGAGCCGAAGAGACACTGGCACCAGTACAGAGACTGCTGCCTCTGGACCTGACTCACTATTGCACAGCTGGATGGGAACCAGAGGCAGAGTGTCAGGTATCCTGTGTCTGTAGATAAATGCACCCATTGCCTCTGAGTCCAGAGAGGGAAGCCAGGAGCGTTCTGAACCAGCGCTGATCTGATTCCTGACCTGAACATCACAGGAACTTAAGCATTTGGGTGCGACCCTCTCTTATTTAATCTCCCAGTTCAACCAGACATTTACAATAACTTCTAATCCCACTGGGGAACTGCTTTGTATTGACCGAACCAGGCGCTCATGAGAGGTTTCTGTTTGGTTTTCCTTCTTAGGGAAAGACTGGGACAAAACAGCAAGGAGGAATCTGAGCTATTCGGGAACACAGATCACCGAGTTTCTGCTGTCTCTGTCTTGTTACCTGTATACTGTTTAAGGAAGTCTTTGGGCAGAGTGCCAGGGACATGGACCCTCAGACAGCTGTAAGGTGACCCCAGTGAAGGTACAGTCATTGGGCAGGACAGCCAAGGAATCAGAATGTGGCACAAGCTGCCACTATTGAATAGAAACCGTGGATGCCGATCTTCTTACAGGCCACGCACAGGTGATATAGAGGAACAAAAGGTCACGTTATAAGTGCTTAGGACACAAAGACCCACTCCAGCCCTCAGCAGTGCTTCATGACACACAATCTTGCCACTTCGCTGCTCCGTTCCCTTGCAGCGCATCCTGTCCGTCACATGGCCATGGACACTTGTACTCTGCAGATATACTTGATTTCTAATGATTCAGTCAGGTTAGGTGGCTTTGCCGTGTATGGTCTCACTGTGTGGGTCTGCATGCCTGTGAGGGAGCTAAGCGCCGGGCATGGGACTCATAAACAAGCTGGGGGCAAGTCAGTGGAAGGATGGTCACAGTGGTGGGGGAAGGAACGGTATGGCCTGCAGGATAAGGGCGCCTCTTAGCTGGCGCAGTTGTCCATTGGCAGTCAAATTCTGACATTTAAAATGGTGTCTGTGCCACTTAACAGCTAGATGCTGGCATCACTTGCTGGCTGTGGTCAAGTTGCTTAATCTGCTGATTCATTTGTGAAACTGAGATGAGAATCAGCTTGCTTCTGGGACGGCTGGGAAGGTTACACATTGACACAGATGGTTCTTGACTTAAGATGGGGCTACATTCCAAAATTCCCACTCTCAACTGGCAATCCTTTAAGCTGAAATCTGTCTGTAGCCTGCCACTCTGGTGAGGTTCCCGGCTTCAGCAAAACAGCCTACCAGAGGGTTTAGGCTGCCTCTCCGGAGCCCTTGTGATCAGGGCTGATGGAGAGCTGGTGCTTCCTGGCACCAAAACCCATGTTACATACTGACTTGGTGTGATGCTAATGCTCTCAACTTGATGGGATCTACAGTTACCCAAGAGTTACCCTCTGGGCATGTCTGCAAGGGAGTTTCTAGACAGGGTTAACTGAGGTGGGAAAACGCACCCTTAATGTTGAAGACACCGATGTGAGCGCCTGGATCCCAGACTAAATAAAAAGGAGAAAGCCTCGCACCAGAATCTGTCTCTTTTTGCTTCCTGGCTATGGATGCAATGTGACCAGCTACCTCAGGCTCCCGCTGCCATGCCTTCCCTGCCCCCTTACACTATAAGCCAAAACAAACCCGTAAACAGCATTTGTCAGGGATTTTGCCACAGCTCCAAGGTAAGTAATAGACTTAGGGAAAGGTCAAATTTAAATGTGAAGGATGGCTTCCCTACCTGGGATCATTTCTATTTTATGGTATCGCTGAAAGCACCCATGGAGTACCATCATAAGCCAAGGACTATCGTATCTCTAAGATGCACAGAGTGGGGTCTGGCTGTGGGTGAGCAGCCTTTTAAAGCTGCCTCTAGTAACTGGAGGGAGGTAAAGTAAGGAACACAGGAGTGTCAATATTGTCATTTTCATAAGAATGATTTATTTTACTCTGAAAACATTTTTCAGAGAGATAAGGAACCCATTCATTATGAATATTAATTAAATCCAACTGTAAATTGAATTAGCAGTTAATTAACTATTAATAGTTATAATTGTGGCCATTATCTATTAAACAGCTACAATAAGACCAAGTTTCACGTTAGATGTGTTGTGCCTGGTCCCCACAGCCACATCCTCAGCATCTCATGAATAAATAATCTGCAGCTCAATGTGGCAAAGCAGGAAGTAGAACAAGTGGGGGCCTTGAGTCTGCGTCAGGCCCCTGCCTCAATGGCCCGTTCCTTCCACCAGCCTGGACACCACCACGTGTTCGCCATGGCAGGTGCTCACGGGACTGGAGTCCCTGATGCCCAGAGGGATACGTTTACATATGGATTCGTGTTTACGTTTTGCTCTAACACGGCAGAGCCCTGGAATTGGAAAAGCAGGAAGGGTTGAAAATGAGGCTGGCAGCAGTGGCAGCCACCAGAATGGGTCCTTGCTCTCATGTTGACCGGATGAAGCCTGCGAGATAAACAACTACTTAATGTTGATCTGGGTTAAATGCAACTTTCCTCTGACAATGTCCTACCGATTGTTCTTAACGTTCACTCAGTATTACATCATGCTCTAATCTCTGAGTAGGATGTAAACACTAGAATTCCAAACAACGGGCTAATATGTTATCTCATTAAGAAAAGACACTGTCAACCATGGGGGATTGGGAATGGCTTCATGTAGGAATTATTTCCTCTGGAGTGGTGGGGTGTGAGTTCTTGTTTAAAAGGCTAGATCCAGTGAGTACAAAATGACCTGGGCTTTGGATCAGATTAGAGGTGTGCGGCATACCCTTCACACAGGCGACTTGCCAACTCCAGTGTGTGGTGATGCCATCTTCCAGTCAGACCTTTCTGTTTTTCAGTGGATAGGCCCATGGACCTTTCTCGTGAGTTCCTATCAAAGTGCTGATATAGGGATGGAAAGCAATTATGCCGTTATGTGTGGCAGCACAACAAGAAAGAAACTCAATGACATGACATTGTGTGTCATATGACTCAGTGTGACATTGAGTGCCACATGCTTGTGTTCTAAATGACTCCATTTACATGGCTGTCCTATAAGTGATATCCTTTAAGGCTATGGCCTGAGAAGGCCATTTTCTCTTTCTTATGATAATGACATAAAAGGCAGCCTTTGGATCATAAAACCAGTCACAACATTTGGTGACCTCTCTCTCTCTCTCTCTCTCTCTCTCTCTCTCTCTCTCTCTCTCACACACACACACATACACACACACAGTGTTTATGTGAACCATACCACCAAACAGTAAATCCACCATGCTATTCATCAAACCTTCCTCCAAATTATCCATGGTTCACAAACCCACTCACTCACATGCATACATATGTCTTACAAACATACTATGCCCTTAGCACATGTACACACATGCCTGTACACAATACTACATATATGCAAGCATACTGGTTTAGTGTTCCTATTTCTTTTTTTGTAAAATTTTTTTATATTTATTTATTATGTATACAATATTCTGTCTGGATGTATGCCTGCAGGGCAGAAGAGGGCACCAGACCCCATTACAGATGGTTGTGAGCCACCATGTGGTTGCTGGGAATTGAACTCAGGACCTTTGGAAGAGCAGGCAATGCTCTTAACCTCTGAGCCATCTCTCCAGCCCTAGTGTTTCTATTTCTGTGGTAAAACACCATGACCAAAAGCCACTTGAAAGTCCCCCATCCCACTGTAGTCAGAGGCCGTTGGTTTGTTTCCCAGCTGCCCAGACCTGAAATAATCACTCAGAAATTATACTAATTACAATACTGCTTGGCCAATGACTCTAGCGTATTCCTAGCAAGATCTTACATCTTAAATTAACCCATTTATATTATTTTATGTTTACCACGAGGAGGCTCCTGGCCTACTGGCAAGGTTCCGGTACATCTGTCTCCAGCGGCTATGTGGTTCTCATTACTCTGCCTTCTTTCTCCCAGCATTTAGTTTAGTTTTCCCACCTAGCTCTACTCTGCCCCATCACAGGCAAAATTAGCTTCTTTATTCGTTAACCAATAAAAGCAACACATACACAGAAGGACTTCCCACACCACTGCACCCCACCCCCAGCTCATAATCTTAGTCGCTCATGAGAGGAGAGTCCTTTCTAGCCCAGAGGGTAGGACAGGCCAACAAGGATGTGAATGAGTGGGCCTATGATGGTTTGAAAGAAAATAGCTCCCCCAAAGACAGTGGCACTATTAGGATGTATGGCTTTGTTGGAGTAGGTGTGGCCTTGTTGGAGGAAGTGTGTCACTGTGGGGGTGGGCTTTGAGGTCTCCTATGCTCAAGCTGTGCCTAATATCACAGTTCACTTCCTGTTGCCTGCAGATCAAGATGTAGAACTCTCAGCTCCTTCTTCAGAATCATGTCTGCCTGCGTGCTGCCATGTCCCACCATGAAGATAATGGGCTACACCTCTGAAACTGTAAGCCACCCCAATTAAATGTTTTTCCTTACAAGAGTTGTCATGGTCATGGTGTCTCTTCACAACTCTAACTAAGACAGCTCTTGTGCTGAGAGTGGGTTGGGTGCAGCACAGGAAAGCACGTGACTCTCGCTCTTAGACTGATGGTGGTACATGGATTTGCCCTTGTCTTGGACATTCCCCTCATCTCTGACTCAACCTTGGTTCCTTGTTAAAGACTAAATCCCCATGTACGTTTCTTCTCAACATATCTTTTGTCAGTGGAGTCTCTTTGCAGGAGGATTTTAAAATAAATACCTAATGTGCTACTTATTATAAAATCTATTACATTTTATTTTTAATATGTTTTAAGTTTGGTGTCATTTCCTATTTAGTCCAACGAAAGCACACATTAGGACTATTGTCTTTTATTCTGATTTGAATTGACACATCCTAGTAACACATTTTTATAGGCGACTGTGTGATATTTTGCTGTTTTATGCTATGATCAAACTAGGGTACTCAATAATATTTATCATCTCATAAAGGCACCATGCCTTTGTCATGGGAACATTCAAAATACACTTGTAGCTATCCAGAAATAGTGCAGTGTGCCAATCATTCACTGACTGTGTGCTTATTTCCCCTGTAGGTAGAACTCTACCTCTTGATTAACGTCTCTCGTCCCCAGCTCCTATGGTTTCCAGCCTCTATGACTGCTGCTCTCCTCTTCAACTACTACTGCATCCGCTTTCTTTGAGTCTACATTTGCAATCACGATCACACACTATTTGATTCTAAGTCCAATTCTGAGACAGAGTGGAAAGACCCAGCCTGCCCTGGAACAACACTATTAAAGCACTCTCATGTGAATGATGGATCTTCACTGCAGACTTCCCTTTAAAGTCAGTCTCTTCTTTACATAAGCTAAGATGCTGAGCACAGGGGTTATTTGACTCCTTAATTGATAGCTGCTAGTCTCTTCCCTGGTGCTTCCTTGAGAAAAGAACTGCCAGTCAAAGAGCTAACTGGACCCCTCTTATGTCAGCACTGGTTGCTTTGAACACACTATAGACATCTAGAGAAGAAGACGAGACAATCAAGGCTGCTGGCTGCTGAAACACAAGTCCAGCTCCAGAAGGTGCAGGTTAGCCATTAGTATTCCAAACATCTGGAGCCAGACTTTCGCCATCACAAGACCCAGAACTCCGAAAGACCCTGAGGCTTCTTCCACAGAGACCAGAGAGGCAGCACTCTCCCCAGTGGCCCAGTGGAAGACTTGTGACTGTGTGAACACCATTCTTTGATTTCACGGAGGACCTGAAGTGATACAAGTGCTATTTCTTATACCTGAAGGGCTGTACCATGGCTACGCAGAACAGTCCTGCATTCACATGAAGGGCTGCATTGTGCAAACACCATTTTCTGACTATATACGCAGGCTCAGTTTGAAAATGGGCTGCTAGACACCCACCTGTGCTGTCCATAGGCATTTGCAGCATTAGGGTCAATGGAAGGTCTGACCTGAGTGGACTTTCCTTACCTACCTTTTAATCTTTGTTAGCAGACCATGCCAAGCTGGTGGTGTGAAGACATAAGAGGGGAACAATGGGAATGGAAAGAGCATGAGCGGCTGAAAAACAGTGAGTGACAGCAGCCACAAGAGCAGCCGAAGAGTCCTAGGGAATGGCTGGGACATAAGCAGTGGCAGCAGAGGTGAAGACAAGATGCTGAGGGCAGAGAAGAGGCAGAGACTAAAGGTGAGATGTTAAGAGGTGCTCTCCTTACAGAAGAGTTCCAGAGCACTGGGGAGCTTTGAGAGCCCACGACTCTGACACCTGCTGATGTAGGGGTTAAGTTTGAAGCCTGGATGGACATTGTGACACTAGAAGGCACTGCCTACTGCAGCTTGCTATTGCCTGCTGCCGCCAAAAGCCTAGGAACACAAAGACTTTTAGAATTTCTAACAATTTTGGAACTGAAAAACCCCTTGGTCTTGGGTACCTGACTGGGATTTCTGATACTGGAAGAACTCCTCTTTACCTACCCACAATTCCTATCCAGGTAGAAGAAAGAATTCCAGCCAGCTGAGTAGTATATTTCACTGAACATCCTTCGAGTTAATCCATGTTGCTGCAAATAACAAAATTTATTATTTTTCTGGTTTTAAAAAACTATTTCTTCTAACATTCTTTTGCATGTTTGTGTATATGTGTGGGTTGTGCATGTGTGTGTGTGTGTGTGTGTGTGTGTGTGTGTGTGTGCTCATATGTGTGTAGGTGTGCATATATGCAGATTTGTGTGGAGGTCGGAGGTTGACAAAAAGTATCCTCTTGATCACTCTCCACTTTATTTCCTGAAGCAGGATCATTCCCTGAACCTGGAGCTAGTCTATTCAACTCATGTAGGTAGCCAGCTTGCCCCTATCTCTGTTTCCTGAGTGCCAGGAGTCTAGATGGGCCACCACACCTACCTGGAATTGTCTGTGTGATGGTGAGTGTTACTAGTCAATCAGACAGAATCCAGAATCACTGGGCATGCCCCTGGAGGATAGTCTTGATTGTGTTAACTAAGGTAGGAAGCCCCGCCCACTGTGGGTGGGGACATTCCCTGCCTGGGATCCGGACTGTGCTTCAGTGGAGAAGGGCAGCTGAGCAGCAGCCACTCATTGCTCTTGATTCCAGACATGCTATAGCCAGCTTCACCTCGGTTCCCATCGCTTTGGCTTCCTCACTATGAACTGTGAGATACGTCTTTATCCTTGAAACTGTTTCCGTCTGAGTATTTTATCACAGTAAAAATAAAAGAAACTACAGCATGTGGGTTCTGGAGGGTGGCCAAATTCTGGGCCTCATGCTTTCATAACTAGTGCTTTATATGCAGAGTTATCTCCCCAAGCCCTTTCCCCCAAGTCCCTGTCATTCATGAACAGAGCAAGGCACATTCCAGACTGGAGGAGGGGACTGTGCTGTGTTCTCTGCCCTGGGCCTTTGTGGAATCAGGTGGCACTGAGTACTGATGAAGCCATCTTCATGTCAGACCCGCCCTGACAGTCTGCAGAATGCTTCCCTTCTGATTAATGTCCCTTGCAGTTACACTAACACACTATAAGAACTAAATTCACAGATGTCCCCAAAGAGCCATTCGAAGTGACAGGTGTGTCCTCTGAGGTCTACTGTGATGCTCTAGCGAGCTGTGCTTGTCACTCTGATGATCATGCCATCCTATTAAGAGTTCATATTAGGAGACAGCCCAGCTGAGAACCATGGGGCAAGACAGATGCCCATGCAACTTAGCTGTTTCACAGCACTGCGGTAGCACCCAGCAGCTCAAAAGTGACAAAACTGGGGTACTTGTTGCTGAGGGGGTACTCATCTCTCCATTAGGATGGGTAAGATTATTTTAGGATTTGGAAAGCCTCAGGGACTGAGGAATTTTGATTCATACAAGCTATTCAGTCTGAGGGTTTTGGTTAAGACCAGATCTGAGCACTGAGTTCATGAGATCATTTTATCTCAGGTGGGCAATTGAGCCATGGAGCTACTGCAAGGGCTGACAGAGTACCCACTGGCTCCCTCAGAAAGGGACAACTCATCTATCGCCAGTCTGATTTGATGACTATATAAATGGGGAGTCATTGATTCCTCAAACTACACAGAGACAAACCGAACTGACGGAAGTCATGCACACAGACTACTTCATAAATTAAAACCATTGAGCTTCTTCCCTGTGACTAATGAAGACATGAAGTCTTCCAAGTCTGAGTAACAAGCATCAGGAGACCAGGAAACTTCCAGGAAGAGTGCTTGCCCTGCTGAGTAGGGACGAGTCTTTAATCACAGCTTGTTACCACGCTAAGATGCCTTGGTATTGAACTTAACACACCTCCTTTTTATTTTGCACAGAGAGATTTTTCAACAAAAGGAAAATTGGTCCTCACAGACCAGGTGTTCTGTGGATGATAAAGGAGACAGTCATGTGGGCCGTGGGATTGTATGTCCTATCTTTGCAGTCACATCTCATCCTAATCTCACTGGGGAGTCCCCCACAGACACAGCTAGAGGGAAGACACCAGATGCCAAAGCACTGCCTGCCCTGGACAAGCATCCCTGCCCTGACCCCTTCTCCAGGAGCTCAGGACAAACCATGCCCACAGCTGGGGCTTAGTTAGATTTCCCTCCGGGAAAATCCACTCTGACCTTCTGGACCCAAATAGATCAGACAGCTGAGTCTGAAACTCAGGAGCCTCAAACAGAATGCTGGGTATGCTACTTTCCATTTGGGCCCATGCCACATTGGAGGTGGTGGTTTCTTAAGCTCTTTATAGATCCCAATTCTCCTCTGAGGCTATGCTGTTACCCTACATTCATCACAGACTCTTTTGCTAGTCTTCAGAAAAGTGATTTTTCCCATACTATGCCTTTGAAATCATTTCCTCCATAAAATTACTTCATAAACAGTCACAGTCAGGTTTTCTAAATTAGTGTAAGGCATCTCTCACGCATAGCAATCCAGGATAATCAGATCAACACCCCAAGCACATGTTGTAAAATTGGATGGCGACACTTAATTTCTGACTTGATAATGGCATGATTAAATACACGTAACAGCCAAATAGCATCGTGACTGTAGAAAAAGAAGTGTTTTGTAGCCACACCCTCTCTTTCAACATGTTAAATTCAATCTTTCTCCTCCAATTTCAAGAAAAATTAAAGCTAGACAGAACTAGCTAATCATGGAGGAAAAGCGTGACAAGAAGGTGTCAGTGTGGACCAGAGTCTCAAGTACCTGACCGACAACACAAGGAGTATGGGTGTGTGCGCGTGCATGCGCGCTTTCCTTATTTAGGGCTTGACACACAACAGCAAAACTTACATGTCTGAGAATGATAAAGAATCACTTTCTTTCTATTCACGACAATACTGGAAGGCAGGTGTCTAATTTATACCTTCAGGGCTTGGGAGAAGCACTTAGACAGCAGTGTTCTGTTATTTGGGAGAATTGCCATGTTTGTAAATATTTTTAAAAATTCTAAAGATCTACAAGGTATAGCTAGATCTATGTGACTTTAAGTTAAACATGTCTAAACTCACACACTAAAAAACAGATTTATTTTTACTTTATGTGTATGAGCTTTGACGGCATGTGTGTGTGCCACTTGCATGCAATGCCCACAGCAATCAGAAGAGGGTGTGGAGCCCCCAGCACTGGAGTCACAGAATGTTGGGGATGCTCTTAACTGAGTCATCTCCCTAGACCCCTAGACTCACATATTAACAGAAAAAAAATAAAATTCCAGTAAAACTGAGAGACTTGTCTGTGGACAGGAAGCTAGACAAAAGCAAAGTCAGGCAGGGCATTACTTTTACTAGGTTGCCTTGGCATTATTTCAAGCACAAGTTTCTCATTCTCAGACTAGAACCAGAGCTAAGTTACCCTTCATACCATTTTGGTTCTGTGTTATATCTAGATAGCTCCAGACATATCCAGAGAAGGGCTCTTAGAGATGTCTTCCAGTCTCTGAAGATGGGCTCCTTGCTCTCCTGCTGTGAACCTTAAATGAACCATGTTTGCTTTATACAGACAGCCAGTAACCACACAGTTTAAAATGTTGAAGAAAGTCTGCTGTGGTCTGAATGTGGGTGCTCTCAACCCACATGCTAAAAATCTAACCATCAACATGATGTCATTAGAAGGTGAGGCCATTAGGACATAATGGAGTTATGGGGTGTCCCTTGTAGATGGAACTAGTACGTGTGCCACAAGAGGCTCCAGAGAAGGACTCTGCTATCCCACCCCACGAGAGGATACAGAAGACGGCCTTCTTTGATCCAAGAAGGTGATACTCTGTTCTACTGTCCAGATCACTTTATTGGTACAGATATGCCTCATCTTCCAAGTAATCAATTCCATTCCTCATGGAAAACAGCAAGTATGGGGGATTCCTTATAGACACAGCCTTTCAGACTTGAGAAACAATAAGGGTAACCTGCAGCTTCCTCAATCCAGTCTCAGAAATCTATTACACTCTGAAAAGTTATTGAGCTCCCCAAAGTGTTTGTTTATAGAAGGAGCTAGCCTGGTCTCTAGTGAAAGTTAAAATGGAAAAGAATGTGTAAAATATTCACTAAATTATTTCAGGTAAGACGCTATCTTATTATCACTAGTATATCTTATTAACAAAAAGCTATATCTCTCTGAGTGCCATCAATAGTGTGGCATTAGCTTATATTTTTGCAAAACTCAGTGACTCTGTCTTAGTTAAGGAGGAGGACACAACAGCATCAAGACCTCCTGTGAGATTATTAATTGTCAACTCAACACCTAGGAGTCAACGCTCCTGCCACACCTGTAAGGGATTGTCTAGATTAATGTTAGCCCCTGAAATGTCTGAGAGACTGTCTGGACTGCATTAACTAATGTGGGAAGAGCCACCTTAATTGTGAGTAGGACCATGGGCAGGGGGTCTTAGACTGCACGAGATGGGAAAGGCAAGCTGAGCATCAGCCTGCATACATCCACTGCTCTCTGTTCTCTACTGGGGATGTTACAAGCTCCTTCAAATTCCCGCTGCCCTAATTTTCTGCCATGATGGACTGTACCCTGGAACTGTGAGCCAAATAAACCTTTTCTTCCTTTGGTTGCTTTTGTTAGAATAGTTTACCACAGCAAGAGAAAATATTAGACATCATCTTCATCATAATCATCAACATCATATGTGAGCCACCATCACCATAACTACAAGTGATACTGTCGTCATCACTACCACCATCACCACCATCAATACCATCATCACACTATTATTGTCACTGCCAATACTGTCACCATGCCACTATCACCAACACCATCATTGTTATCACCATCACCACCAATAGTATTTCACATCACTATTGCCAGCCCATTACCATCAACAATATTGTCACTGGTACCATCACCAACCATCACTGTCACTAGAAACACAATCATCACCACTACCACCATCTTCACTATCAACATCACCAACATCAGGTTCATTATTACAACTATTAATTTGGGCCCTCCTCACTCTACACCAAGTCTTATGCTAAGGTTGTTTGCTAATGTAATTTTAGCCTTCATAATAACCTATAAATCTTCTTGTTTCCTACTTTTCAAGAGGAAGTGCGCTTAAAGAGACAGATGACTTGTCCGAAGTAACAGCTACTTGGAGTTTGAACAAGAATTCAACCCAAAACTTTGTGACAAAATTTGATACTACACATTCACAAATGGCACCATGAGGTGTGTGTGTGTACATAAGTGTGTGTGTTGACTTTGGGTGTGCTTCTGTGCCCTACCACAAAATAGTTCACAGTTGAAACCGTTGCTGTGAGTTTCATGTCTGCCATGTTTTGATTTGAACATCTTGGGTTCCTCATTAGGAGATGCATTATATATAAGAGTTAAGGATAATTGAACTCAAAGGTGGCTTTTCAACATGCACAGCCTCCTTGAGCTCCATGTCAACGCAGCATTTGGGAAACTTGTAAGAATGTTCCACCTTCTTACAAGCCTCCACAGAAGACCACAGCAGAAAAGTTTCTAGAAAGCAACAGAGCCTGATACGAGGCTATCACAAGAGATGCCTTGTGAAAACAAGGACCAATATAGATGTATTGGTCTGAGGGGATGACCCAGGGGTAGATCATTTGCCTACAAGCAGGTCCCTGGGCTCGACCGTGGCTCTGTCAACGCAAAACAAGACTGTCAAAAATGGATGTCAGAAACAGGAATTAATGAAGCACTCAGTTTTCATAAAGCCTATTGGTCAAGCTGTTATGAGGTCTCACATCTTAATGTCTATTTCCTTCCATCAAATATGATAAAAATCAGAGTTCTGTGTGCATGTGTGTGTATGTGTGTGTGTGTGTGTGGGGGGGTGATCTAACATCAGACATTTTCCACAAGCAGCTATGCAATTAGTCACAACTTGTGGGGAACTAGAATCTAATCTGCTTTAATTGCCTCTCTTATGTGGCTCCTAGAAGAAAAGAATCTGCCCTAGTAAAAGCAGAACATCCCAGTTTTCTCCCAAGCTATTCTCTGTCCTTCTTGGATTGATCTGGAACAGTTTGCTGTTTCTGTTGACTCTCTCTCAACAGAAAAATTCTCTGTTTTTCCTCCCTCCTTTTCCCTGTTCTTTCAAGAAAGAGACTTGAGTTTCCAGTCTTGACTTTCTTTTCAATGTCAGCAGCAAGGTGACCTTGTGCCTGACATTGGTTTCCCAAATTGGAAACGAAGATTTTCACCCACCTGAAAGTATTGAAGATTCAGTAATGCCTTCATATCAGGCTATATCCCTTTGAATTGGTGAGCAGATTCTTGACCCAGGCTAAGAAAAAATTGTTTCCACTTTGGTACCTAATCAAATAGAAATTCTTACAAACCCCTCTTCGTCTTTGCTATGCTAACTGTTGGCCAAGGTCAGTGTTAAACCAGAAGGCTAGCTATGGTGGTATCCAGGGTCCAAGGAAGGCCCTGAAAGAGACTTGGCCCCAAGTCAGGGAATGGCTTCACTCCCTACAAATGCCTCTGCCCCACCTTATCTCTGATGAGGTATTTTATGTAAGCTTCGTCTACAGTATTTTTTTTTCCTTTGAGTGTCACTGGACACCTTTTTAAAGAACATTTAAAGTAGACCCCCCATTTCTCACCCTCCATACCTAATCTGTTTGTGCGGCTCTGCTAGGGTCCCTGTAACGAGTGCCACATACTGGCTGGCGTAATGGCCGGACTCTAATTCTCCACAGTCCTGAAGGTTGGAGTCCAAGATCAAAGTGAGCAAAGCTGACTGCTTCCAAGGCTCTTCTTCTTGGTTGGTAGGGGCCATTTTCTATCTGAGTCCTCGTGTGGTCATCGCTCTGCGAAGGGCATTCCTGATGTCTTACTGTGTGGTCAAACTTAGGATTCTTAGGTCACCAGCCATGTTGGATCAGGCTGCTGCTACCCACCCCGCAGGACCTTGGTTTCTTTATTACATCTCAACATTACTCACTCTCTGATGTGCCCAGAAACCAGTCAGTTAGGACTTCATTGTATAGTTGGTGGGGGGAGCACCTACTGAGTCCACACCCTTCTATGCAGCTTCTGAGGAGGGAGAGAGATTGAGTTCTTAGTTTCTTCTCTCCTTCAATGCTAGCATGCTCTGAATTTAAAAATACTGACTCCAGCTCTTCCTCTTCTTTTTCTCCCTCCCTCCCTCCTCCTTTCCTTTGCCCATTTCTCCCCCTCCCCATCTCTCTCTCTGAGGTCTCATGTATCCCAAGTCAAACTCCCCATGTAGCAGAGGATGACCTTGAGCTTCTGATTTTTCTGCCTCTATCTCCAGAGTTCCCTGATTACAGGGATGCCCCCACATGCCCAGTTTATATAGCACTGACGCCCAGACTGTAAAACACACCTAATCACTGTGATTTACCTAAATGTGTGCAAGTCTAAGAACCATAGTACAGCCTGAGGGAATGACTGTCCTCAGGGTCCACATTGTACCCCCCTGTTCCACACCGCATTTATCTCTAGGTCAATGATTATTTCTTACAGAGCTGCATCCTTTGAGAAAAGGCTGCTCACTGAGTTGAAATTCCTGCTCTTATATGTCTATGTATTTGGTTAGGCACTTGGAAGATTTCTGCTCAGTTTTCCTCCAAAGACCAGATATTCTGATCTATGTCTATGCTTGCATTAAAGACACAGTTCTCTTTCAGGCTATTGTCAGATTACTTTGAGTTTTTCTTTGTTTTTTTTCCCCCATTTTCTTGTTTATGTATATGGTGTGCATGTGTGTGTATTCATGCGTGTATGCATGCGTATGGGTGTACATGAATGCAGAAGCACATGCATGTAGGCGGAATCCCAAGGTTGAGGTTAGAAATCATCTTCAATAATTTTGGGGGGTTTTTCAAGACAGGGTTTCTCTGTATAGCTTTGTAGCCTGTCCTGGAACTTGTTCTGTAGACCAGGCTGGCCTCAGACTCACAGAGATCCTCCTGCCTCTTCCTCCTGAGTGCTGGGATTAAAGACATGTGCCACCACAGACTGGCTAATCTTCAGTCATTTTTCTGCTTCATTCATAGAGTCAGGGTTTTTCATTCAAACCCAGAGTTTGCTTATATGGCTAGTCTTTATAGACATAGCCATGCTGCTCTGAAGCTAGGTCCCTTATCCCTACTCTCCAAGGTAGGAATTACAGGTGGGCCACCAGTGTTTCAGTGGGTTTGGGGGATCTGAACTCTAGTCTTCATGGTTGAATAGCAGCACTTTAACCACTGAGCATGTCCCCAGACCTCAAACCTTCTATTAATTTCTTGTTTGCTTTTGCATAATTTTGACTGCAAGAAACATTGTGTCAATATCAAAAGCAGCATAAAGCACCCAAGTGGAAACTATAGGCACACACCAGGTGTACACTCACGTGTACACTCCCACCATTGGGAACTGCAAGCCACCTCAGGTTACTACAGCCCTATCTGGGTTCCCAGGCATTAACCTGACATCAGAAGGCCTTCTCCACCACTTACACTCCCAAGTTATAACATGTCTCCCAAGCAGTCCCAGCCTTTCATAAGGCCACCATAGTGCTTAGCTATTTCTTGACCAATCAGCATAAGTAAAACTATGTTAACATTTTAAATCAGGCTTCAGTGTCTTCTTTATGTGCCATGGAAGAAACATGATATTCCTATCTGTAACTCAGTTTTCCCTAAAACACGTTTAAAGACCACACAAGTTAAAGCAGCATGTGTCCTGATCCTAGGTATTCCTAGGGAATGTACCTCTTCATGGGTTAACCATGGCTGTTGTCATTTGCATTGCCCATCCCATGTATTTGCTGCTTTTGTTATGTCTTGGGGAGTATAATGAAAAAAGAACAAAAGCCTTTGAATGAGCAAGTCAAATGCAGGTATTGCCCTAACATGATCTGTGGGCCAGCTCCTTTTCACCGCTTCTCCAGCCCTGCTCAAGTGCTATGAGGATGCCACTCTGTGACCGAAGGGGCAGCACGTCCTGCTAGATTTCTATTTTCTCATGCTCAAGTAGGAATGCTACAAGCAGAAACCGGGTTGTTCTGATGACAGACCATGTAACAGGAACACTAACTTACTGACTTAATGCATTCCAGTGAACCCTCTAAATGTAGTAGGATGTTGAGTTGTTTGGAGAGGTGAGGGGTGGGCACCTGACTGCTCTGGCCCTCCTCTTAACCCTTTTCTAACCAATCCTTGGTCAAAGTTTCATTGACTGCCCTGCAAGTCTATGATTTCTACTGATGTCTGGCTCCTCAACCTTTCCCATGATGCATTAGGGCATGGAAACTGGAAGTGACACAGATTTGCACTTCGGTATTGGTTCTTGGGAGCAAAGGAGAAGGAAGGCTGGGATTAAGACAAATGAGTGGGCAAGGCTGAGGACCTCTTCCAGTCAAGGGCAGCCAGACAGGGCATTTCCCCAACAAATTGCACAGGCATGGTAACTGCCCACATATTTCTCTGACTCGGATGTTGAAAGCGTCCCTGTGTATTTTCCTTGGCAGTCTGCCGATTAGTCTAAATGTTAGCTTGGAGTATTCTCAGCAGGAGATCTACCTTCTCAGAAGAGAGTGGGGTTGAGTAGAAAGGGGTGGTCAGAGTGAGGAAGAAACAGAAGAGTATGGGTGACAGAGCAAGAGCTGCCTGAGCACCCGCTGCTGAAGAACCACACGGGAAGTTCGTGCTTTCATGCTGAAGTTGGGCATGCCTAAGTCTTCGTGTCCCTGGAGTGAGGCTGAGAAGAAGGTGGGCATTCAAAGCTTGACCACTTCCTGATGGCTCCACAGAGCATCAGGCCAGCAGGGGACATGGACAAGTCCAGAAATGCCCCTGTGTGGAGTGAGAAGCTTCCCGCTAGTAAGGGCTAACTGAGAACAGTCTGCTGACGATCCGGATTCTAAATGTTTGTTCTTTCTGCAACATTGACTCTAAAACTTACCGACCACAAGTCATCAGCAGCCCAGGGTCTTTCTCTTTCATTGAACCGTAGCCTAAGCAGATAGAAAAAGAATACAAGAGGCAGGCAAGGTGTAGCCACCAGGAAGAAGATCCCTAAAGACAAGACCGATCATGTGAAGGGCCTGTATGCTTGAGCTCCAGTTTCATGCTCATTCAAAGACTGGGGGACACCTTGCATAGAGTTCTACCCAGGCCGGGTGGAGTTCACTTCTAATCCCACTGCCGGAGAGGCAGAGACAAGAATATCCCCACGGTTCACGAGCTAACCTCATCAGGCTATGTGACAAATTCTAGGACAGTGAGAGAACCTGGAAAAGTGTTGAGAGGTAGGAGAGGAATTGGAGGGGCCGGGGTGGGGGTGCATTTCAACAAAATGAATTAGATGCAGATATAAGATTCTCAAACAATAAAAAGTTGGATAGTACCAACAACTAAGGATGTCCTATAATCTTATTTGCACACGCAGGCACCTGCACACACATAAACATATGCAGGCACACACACAGATGTTGGAGGAAATGTCTCCATTTCTAAGCAACAGCAGGCTGCTGTACTGTGCCTAGGAGCAAGTAGGTGTCTGACTTTTGCAGAGGGCTCCGCACCTGCACTGTGTGCTTAGGAAGCAGATCAATAATTTGCATAGCATGGTTCATGAAACCTTTCCATAATCAAGATAAATTATAACCACTGTTGGAGTTTCTAAAAACTCAGTCCCATAATTTATTCCATAAACTGGGTCTCATAATTCACTGGGAAGTGATTTCTCTTCTGGTCATCAGACTTTAATCATACCATGCTAGAATCTGCAGTGGAATACATCTTCTCTATGTCAGTTTTTAGATCTCAGGGCCAATGAGGGCTCTGCCCAATCCTCATGGAAGCAGAAGTACTGTAGATTTTGCAGCGTTTTCCAGGGAGAGCTATCTCCTGAAGTCTTGAGAGAACTGCTAAGGAGGTGATAATACCATCCTGGTTCATGCCTGAGGAGCAAATGTGGAGATGTTCAGAAGTATGAATGACATTGTGGCAAGAATTATTGGATGTTTGGCTGGGGAGACGGCTCAGTAGGAATCGTGCATCTCTCAAAAGTATGAGTACCTGAGTTCAAATCCCCAGAACCTACATAAAAAGAAAGCATGCACTGTAATCTCAAAATACCTATGGAGAGGTAGAGGCAGAGACAGAAAAACCCCAGAAGCTCCTGGGCCAGCTCATTTGGTGTACGCAAGGAAGATGCTATCTCAAAGAAGTGGAAGGTGAAGACCAACACTGAAGCTTCTTCTCTTGACCTCACATGCACACTGTAGCTTGTGCATGTACATGTGCACACACACACACACACACACACACACACACACACACACACACTTCATGGGCAACTGCACTCATGTACAGCCCCCTAATTACATACACATAATTAAAAATAAAATAAATCTAATAGCAATAAAGCCTTATTGGATGCGGAAGCAGGTCTTCAGTCTTATTTTTCATAGTGTTTACTATGTAATGAACCCTGTAAATGAGAAAGTATTGAGAAGCCAGAGAACATTCCAGTTCTGTGGCATTAACATTCTGGAAACATCTATATTCTGTTTCAGGATTAGACCAGTCAACCAAGCACAGTCATGGAAAGTGGCTGAACACAAAGAAGGACGTGGGATGCTTTGACTAGGGCGGAGGCAGCAAGGGATGAGATCTGTGTTTCTGCACAGAGCTGCCTGCTGTCCAAGGAAGATGCCAGCCCCAGCCTCCTACTCCAAGCTTCCCTCATCCTTGGGCCCCCTTGGAGGTACTGGGGGTAGTACACACCCTTGGGATTTCACAGTTCACTGGGTTTTCCTCACCACACTGCTGGGATATAATTCATCTACAGCCTCTGTCTTGTCAACCTTCAGAGAGTGCTAATTGTCTGTCTGCTCTAGTGTAATCATAAAACCTTTTAACATTGCACACTGCCCCTAGGAAAATGGATTTCCGTTTCCAGAAAGTGACCTTCAGCTCTTCTCGCCTGGCGTGGAGGCGAGCCACTCACGCAGCCTCAACACACCTCATTCATCACGCCTCACGCCTGCCCTGTCCACCTGGGCAGGCTAGTTGTCCTAGCAAGCACCTCCTGTGTTCATTAGCTCCCACCCATGAAATTTCCCACCTCTTTCCTTGTCTTCACACTCTCTTAATCGTTCCTTTTACTTGGATTTAGAGCTACTCACTTCCTGTTACTTAAGAATACATCTCCCCTTCACCTGTTCCCCACATCAGCATCCTCATTTTGCTACCTTTGGCTTTTTTTATAAAATCTCACCCCAGACTCTCTCCTGCTCTGCTACTCATTAAAATGTGTGGCATCTGTTCTTTCACTCATTGAAGCTTCAAGTTTTAATTTTAACTCATTGAAAATGTGACTGCTTCCTTTTCCCTTACTGCTCTCAGGCTTGTTGATCACACCTCAACACGAATACACATCATTTTCAACTTCTGACTCCATCTTTGCTGGACCCAACATTAAGTATCCCTTTCACTTCCATATGTATAACATGGCCACCAAAACATCTTTTATGACTGTGTTCACTGCCTGTGAACTGTGTTCACAGTCTATCCGCTTAGATTTCTCTTGGGAATTTAATATGAGCATAATTTCTCTTTGAAAATCCAGAATGGTATATGACATGTGACATTCAGGTCTTAGGTTTAAAATCATAAACCTAATTCATAAAAAAGAAAATAAATCCATCTTTAATTACATCTATAGCTACAATGAGATTCTTTGGGTTTGATTTTGTAGTAGCAAAAGCAAAAATGGATGTAAAAGACAAGGCAGAGCAATCATGTGTCCAACAGTGGTTATATTTTCAGTGGGAGGAACTTGGAGACATCAAACATAGTCATTGGCCAAGCTGACAGTCATCTTATCCTTACCCTCTGTAATTGCTGAGTTCATTGTCTATAGAAAGGGAATAACGATGATGAGTGTGAATAACGACAGCAATGAGAAATAGATGTCCCCTATTTCTAGACAGCGTGTGTTTATCATAGTCACTGTCACCATCATCATCAAGAAGCTGTTGTGCTCACTTCTCTCAGGTGGGGAGGGCCCTGCTCACTACAGCTGATGAGCAGTATACCTGTTACCCATTGACATGGAGGCATGGGGAGCTCGTGGGTACCCCATCTCTGCCTGGCCTTCCCAAGGGGACTGACCCACTGGACCTTTCTCTTCCCTCCACCTTTATTTCTCTTGGAACAGACTCTCCTGTATTCCAGACCTGTCTTGAACTCACTATATATCTGAAGCTGGCCTCAAATGCCAAGTCCTTATAGGTCTACTTCCTAAGTGCTAGGATCATGTGTGGGGAACACTCCACCAGCCGAGCGACATCTGCAGCCCCACGCTTCTTTGCACAGTCAGTTTATCCACAGAGAAGTCTGAGATAACGCCTATTTTCCTGACAGAGAGTATTTACTCAGAACAGGATGGTGACAGCAATGTGAGCTTTCTTGCACAGACAGCTCATGGTCAGTTTATCCAGACAGCCTTACCCCAGCTTCTATCACGTTCCCTACTGTTGGCTTCGAAGGAATATTTACTCTGTCTGTTCATTTAACTTCTATTTCATCCAGTTACAAGCCTCTTAGCAGAAGGGAAACTTCCAAGTGACTGTCCCTGTGCCTGTTTCCCTCGAGCTGAGGCTTTTTAATGTCTTCATCCGGGACAGAGAGTCAGGCGAACCGCTGAGACAGAATTTTCAGTTGACGGTTGATGGTGGTGACCATGGGAAGACCATCTCCTCTGGCTTCTGGCAGGTGAGTCTCAGTTTCCCAGCTCCTGCAGATGTTCTGCAGGTTCCACCCAAATCTTCCATGGGGTTGCACGGATCTGTTAGCATCTGTGAATGTCACGGCACTTTCTGCTTTGATATCATAGTGACAGCTGATTGGGAACAGTTTCAGCGTTTGTTCGTATGCTGCTGGTAGGAACAGTGTGGGTGTGGGTAGAACAGCCACCTTTGGGGCCAGTCTGCTCAGAGGAAGGAAATAAGATAGCAAACTGTCTTCAGAGAGCTTAAAACAGCAACAATGTGGCCCAGGGTCAGTTGGCTTCATGATAATAGCAGATGTGCAGTCCTAATGGGCCTGAGCACCAGAGACCTCCCTGCCTGGGAAAGAGCCTGGGATTCCACCTCCACAGACTGTGCCCCCAAATCAGCATTATCTCCATCATGCTTCTCTCTCTCTCTCTCTCTCTCTCTCTCTCTCTCTCTCTCTCACACACACACACACACACACACACACACACACACACACACACACACACACTATATAGCCAATAAACATACCCTCCTACCATATTAGGTCAAGGCTAGGCTATACCTCGCAAGTCACAGCTAATGCCCATTCCACAGTAGTGTTTCAGGTCCTATTTGAACCCCATCTCTGTCATGTCTCCCCATAGTCATCTGCTGCCTCTGCCTGAGAAGCAGCCACTTCCAAAGGCCTCCTACCCATTTCTTACACAAATGTAAGAACTCTCCCTCCCTCAGAGTCCTCAGAGCCTCTTGTTCTCTAAACCCACTAACTTCCAGACCATCTAGAGCTTGTGAGGCCTGTGGTTCTAGGGGGACCCCTGCCTCATCCCTGAGCAGTACCTTGCCTCTTGTCCTGATGACTGCCCTCTGTCCACTGCAAATTCCCACCAAGAAGCAATGGCACCCTGGCGTACACTGGGCCTTTGTGAATGACTTCTTATCCTGTAATATACTTGTGTGACCGTTCCCATGAGCAAATGGAGAAATGGAGGTACAAACTGGCCACATAATTTCTGCCAGTTCACTGCTTGGTAAGGCTTGTCTGGAGCCAGGAAATCTCCTTGTGCCTTGTGAATTTCATAGCCTCACACAGGGCTTTGCAAACTGCAGAGTTTATGCCTCCCTCCCCTTCTTTCTCAAGACTGGATCTTATTTTGTAAGTCAGTCTTTCTTATACCTCACTGTTAGCTCAGGCTGGCCTCTGTCTCATAAAGATCCCTTTGCCCCAACCTGCCAAGTGCTTGGACTATAGGCAAAGCTGTGTGCCCTGCTTGCTCTATTGTCTTTTTAATTAATTGCAAGTTTCAGAATCTAAGAGTGATGGAGAAATTGATGTGCCTTCAGGCTTTGACTCCCCTCACCCCTACACAAGCACAACCCCACATGGCCTTCCCTTGCCTTTTCTCTCCTAACATCTCTTCCTTCCTTTGTTCCGGCATAGACTCCTTTCAGTTAAGAGACTCATTCTTCTTGCTGGGAAGAAGTCACCAGGGAAGACTGTATTTAAAGACAGACAAGCTGAGTTTTCTATTAAATAAAGCTGTCTGAATTCATCTTTGGGAAAGGCATTTCTTTCTAACCAGGGAGAAACACCTTTTTTTTTTTTTATCATTCCTACATAAGATCAGAAAGAGGAAAGAAATCCATTTGTCTCCACCGCAAGTTCATGGGCAGAAAAATGCCCCTGCAAGCCCCTGTCAAAGGCCTGCAATGCCCGTTCCAGAGCATCCATAAGACACCAGGACCTACATATGCACCCAGAGCAGCCACCCAAGAAGGTAGGGGTGAGCAGGGTATAGCCTGTATGGTGGCCATCCGAGGACATGGGAGAAACATGATAGAAGTTCTGATTCAGAGGGGACAACCTGGAAGGTCAGAGAGAGTCCTGGGGTCATTTAAAGTCAGTTGCAAGTCCTGGTGTGTGTGGGTATGGTCACGAGTGTTATGGTGAGGATCTAATGTATTCCTGGTGATAAGACCAAAAAACATTAGACTTCTTCCTGGGGCCTAGAGACCCCATCCTGCCCATTGCCAAGAGAAACATAAGCAAAGTCTTCAGCCCCAAGGAGTGCTTTTACACTAAGGAAACTCCCTGAAGGAGTGCTGACATCCAACTTCCCCGGGGAATGTCACAGGAGAGGGAAGAGCATGGCTGCCTTCACGGGAGTTCCAAAACCAGCATGCCCCAAAATCTGGTCTCTGAGTCTTAGGCAACATAATTTATAGCATCACTCCATGATCTAGTAGCCAAGTTCATAAGATTAAAGAATAAAGCCTATGCCAAGGCACATTCCCCTTCCTCTCTTGTCTGGTTCCTGTCCCGGGAAGCTCTCTGTTTCCTGGTCCATGGGAACATGACCAGCCTTTGCACACAGTTGCCTCTGTGGTCTAAGCTGCTCTACCATGCAACACTGGAAGAGGCCTTCCACTGATCAAAGGTTGCAGTCTACTGTAGCTGGTAGCTATCTCTAAGCGTAGCAACAAGGAGGACTCCCCCACCCCCCAGCAGAAGCTTCCTGCTCTCTACCTGGTCTTATCTGGGGGATGTCTCTAGGCTCAGGATGCCTGACTTATCTCAAACGTGACCCTTGACATGACACAGTTACCTGCAAATGCTCTTCCCCTGATGACCCACATGGTAATTAGACAAGTGCTCTAACCATTTTGATAGGACCGTGCTTCCACTCATCCAGCTATAGGATGGGAGCATGCCACTTAATGCAAGTTAGGTTTTATCTCCAGGATCCCCAGTCCTATATATTCCCTATATTCTGGAATAATATTGAGTCGATTCACTGATCTATCTCCATTCCTACCTATGGGCTGTGTTAGAAGCTTTCTATTGCTGCTACTGCCTCTTGTCCTCTGGACCTGGTGGCCAACAGGCTGAGAGGGAAAAAGGATCCCCATACCCTTAGAAACTATCAGCCTAAACCAATTTTTCTACCTTAGGTTGCTTCTTTCAGGTATTATAGCAATGCAAAAGTAATATAAGCCATAGGCCAATCTAAAGTGATATACGCTAATAATTATAATTATGGGTGTTGGAGAGTAGGCTTGGTAATTGAGAGGACCTGGGTTCTTGTTGCTCTTGCAGAGGACCTGGGTTCAGTTCCCAGCACCCACATAATAACTCGCAACTGTCTATAATTCCAGTTCTAGAGTCTCTGGCACACTCTTCTGGCTTCTGTGGGCACCAAGTAAAAGGCAAGTAAAAACAGTCAAACACTCATACGTAGGAAATAAAAAATGAATAACTCCTTGTGTTCAAGGGGAGATGTTTGATAGTAACAAAGTAATCAATTAGTTAGAGTTATACAAAATAATTAATATAGGCCTACAACTGCAGAGCATTGCAATGCGACCCACACAAAGGCCTGATGGATCTGCCTAGGTCTGTGAAGTCCTGCGGTGCTTACATCACTCACACTATCACAGACAAAACAATTAAGTATCATTTCAGGAAGATTCTAGAAGATTTACAATGCACAATTAGTTATCCTGGCTTGATTGGCACTTATAGAACTTTCCCCTAACAGTTTGACAGTACACATTCTTTACAGCAGGCGGGATGGCCCAGGTGGCAGTCCCAGCACTTTGGAGTCTGAAGCAGGAGGATGAGGATTTCAAAATCATCCTTGGCTACAAAGCAAGTTCAAGGCCATCTTTGGCTGCTCATCAAGTTTGGCTTCAGACTGGTTTCCACAAGATTTTTTTTCCCAAAACCATTAAAACAAATAAGAAAAAAATTAAATCTTAAAGAGATACGTTTACAAAGCTAGGACAGCCAGGACTATTCCAAAGAGAAATCCTGTCTTAAAAACAAAAAATAAACCCACCAAAATATGAGAGAGGTATATTATTTAATCATAAGATAATTGCAGAAGAAATAAAAAACAATAAGATATTTAAGAAGTGCTCAAAAGCATAAAGAATAGGATAAGTAAATTGATAATTAAAGCTAAATGCTAATTAAACAGCACATTAGAGGTCTGTGAGTTTGTATGAGCACTGCCTGGGGAGAAACCTGCAGGTTTCAATGCTTATATTGAGAGAGAAAAATAACAAAAGCAATATAAATGTCCCTTTTAGGAAGCAGGAAAAGGAAATGCAAAATGAACCCCAGGTAAATAGAAAAAAAGAAAATATGAGAATGGGCAGAGGGAAGGGATGAAGAGAAAGAGAGAGAGAGAGAGAGAGAGAGAGAGAGAGAGAGAGAGAGAGCTGGAAAATGCTACAAACAGCTTATGTAATTGATTAGAATTATTATTTTTAAGATTTATATTATTTTATGAGTGAGTGTTCTGCTGGTTTGTACCATATGCATCCCTGGTACCTGTGGGGACACAAGAGGGCACTGGATCCCCTGGAATCGGAGTCACCCATGTGTGTGACTAGGTGCTGGGGATCAAACCCAGGCCCTCTGGCAGAAGAGACAGTGGTCTTAACTTTCGAGATACCTCTCTTGTCCTTCTCTCTGATTTTGGCATCCCTTGTTCCAGATCTACCACGCCTGTATTCAGACAGCAAATCTTTCCACTCCTACCCATGCGTGTGATTTTGTAGTGAGTCCTTCGTACACAGTGAGGTATTTATTATTAAATATCCCATCTGATAATGTGTATAGTCCCATTGGATGTGTTTTAAATTCATTTCATCAGAACAATTGACAATGGGCTAAGCGCACTATACTGGCCCTGTTACTTCTTTGTTTTTCTGTTGCTGCTTTTAGGAATTTCTTTTCAATTACTTTATAGGAATTCTTTTGTTTGTTCAATAATCACAGTGGGCAGTCTCACCTTGGATTCAGGGGTATAGTAATTCACAGAAGCAAAAGACAGTAATAAGTTTTAATTAAATTTATAAAATTTAACTACAATAAGCTCCATACCCATTGTTATTTAAGATTTTATTTTATTTTAAGTTCTGTGTCTATGTTTATGATTGTGTGAAAGTTTGTGGCCCACAGGGAGTACTGGGCCTGTGGAGGCAGAAGAGAGCATTGGTCCCTGGAGCTGGGGTTACAGGCAGTGGAACCATCTGACGCAGGGCCTCTGCAAGAGCAGAGAACACCCCTAACTGCTGAGCCACCCCTCTCCAGCCCCTTCATGCTATTCTTACCATACATGCCAGTTAAAGAATCTAAACCCATTATTATAAGTTTATCTAAAGAACTAAAGGAGAACATAGCCATAATGAATGAACAGAGGGATTGATCATATAAAAATCAAAGCTGTTGTCTAACTGTCTCTAGACATACAATATAAGTGTTTAAAGAGGAAGGCTAAGGACAACACAAACACCCAATATTTTCTATTTATTTGTCTATTTATAATTGCTTGTGTCCTAGAGTTTCTCTTGGAAACTCAAGTTTGGGTCTCATTTTTTTTTAATCTGAAATTTTGTTCCATGCGTCTATCATGTACACAGGTTGAATAGATTGAATTCTCAGTTTTCACTTATTTGAAAATGTTATTTCACGTTAAAGAAAACCCTTTCGGCAGGTTTTCTTTTCTCCATTTCTTTCCAGCTCTCTAAAAACTGTTCTAGCATTTTCTGGCGAGAAATGTCTTGCTGTCTGGAGCAGGGCTTCCTTTCATATAACGTCTCTTCTTTCTCCAGATGGAGAAATTTCTTGTATGATTAGGTTTTCAGTGATGTGGTCATTACAGGCATTGAGTTGGAGGTTAATACTTTAATTATTTTTCTTCTGTCCATTTGTGGCTCACATTACCTGTGTCTTTGCCTATTTGAATGTTGCTCCTTAGTGACTGATACAGCTTGTTGTGTTTTTCCACTTCTTGTCTTTGCTGCCCTGCTGAGGCCTCTTTGCGTCTGCTTTTCCTTTGGTCAGCATTTCTCCTGCCTTCCTCAGGCTACAACGAAGTCCATGCCCTGCATTTTTATCTAACACACACTAATTACACATTCATACATTTTCAGTTATAAAATTGTCTTTTAAACTTTTAAGCTACATTTATTGATTTATTGTACTTGTGCTTACGTTTCTCACCTGAGTGTGTCAGTTGGAAGACAATTTTCATGAGTTGGTTCTTCCCCTGCCGTTTGGGTCCTGGGGATCGAACTCAGAGAACCAGGCTTGCAGCAAGTGCCTTTACTTGCTGGACCATCTCACAGACACTGGAAGACCAGGTGTGTCTGCTGAGCCCTCAAACAGCTTCCCTTGGCTTTCTCACCCTGTCTTTCCCATGCAGAGTCAAAAGAAACCTCATAATCACACATGCAAAATTCAATTCGCATCCACCAGGCACCCGTATTTCTGTGAACAGCACAAAGAACATACTCAGCAGGAGCAGGGTGCAGGTCTAGGGAGAGCACCGAGCATCCCAACTCTGGTTTAGACAGACAAGTGGTGCCTTCCTACAGTTTGTTCAGGCAGTTCCACTAAGTGGAAAGTTTGCTTTTGTAAATTTAAAATGGGATGGCTGAGGTTGTTCTAATATTTTTTTTCTATTTTGATTTCATCTTATGTTACAAATACGTATGGTTTTAATATGACATATTTACTCATTCTTTGAGAGTTTCATACATGCATATAATTATTTTAATCATATGGACCCCTATTCCTTTAGCTCCTCCCAGATTCACCCTTACTCTCCCAGGCCCCCTACCTTCATACCCCTGTCCTGCCCACTAAGTCCTATTAATGCTTCCCATATGCTAATGACTGTAAAACCATCCACTGAAGCAGGGTCCACCTACCAGGTGCCACACTTCTAAATAAAACTGGCTCTCTCTTCCCTGGAGCAGCAATCCACTGCCCATAGAGGGATGGGGCTCATGAGCCCCTCCCTGCTCTGTGCTGGGATGCTAACTGGCTTGATCTTGTACAAGCCCAGTAATACCTTGCCCAGTTAAAGTCAGTGCCAGTAGCAAAGGAAGGAAATGAGAATGAGCCAGCCTGTTCTCATGTTGACTCTTTTCCGTCACAGCTTTCCTGAAGTTCATAGGACCTCATGGATTTCCGAACCCATGACACAGTTTCGCAGCCTGAACCCAGTTCATGTGTGATGAATGGAAGGGTCAGACTCACCGCCTGACAGGCTCGAAGTATTAATGACAGCAGCTAACAGCAGCCATGGCTTGTTTCCTCCGGGATTCCCTTTATGGCAATTAGAGAACACTGGTGGGATGGAGCCATGCTGGCTATAAACATGGGTCAGGTCCTTGGCCATGCGTCCTGGGCCATGTCCTGAAAGTAGGTACACTAAGGAACATTCACAGCAGCAAAGAGCAACCGGTCTTCTTGAAACATCACTGTGTGCTCAGAGTGAGGATGTGCTGGGGACAGAGGTTTACCGCACTCTGGTATCTCATCCTCTGCCATCTCACCTTGGGTGAGGAACGGAGGGAAAGTGGAGATCCTAGTGGTTAGTTCCCCTTCTTGTTCTGCCGTAAGGAAACACATTTGAGAGGGCACAGGCCTGCGGTCCGTACTCAGACAGAACCATCTCATCTAGGCATGTCTGAGGACATTAGGGTTCTCTCTGCAGTGCCCGGTGTGTGGTTGCATGCCTTTTTCATGGTGGGACTCAGAGGCAAATACAAAGATCCATGGAAGCAGTACTACCTTAAACATGGCTTAGGGTCAAACCAGGGGACACAAACTTACCTACACACAGAAGGAAACACGCTAAAGGGTAGATTCTGTTCTTGGTAATGTCACAAGATGAACCTGGAAGATATTCTTCAGGCTTCTACACCCCCCCCCCAACACACACACGAAGAGTAAGTTCAACTTAGTGACTTCCGACAGGCATGCCTCTTGGGGCAGTGTCATGGCCTCCCTTGATTGCACCTGGTGAATGAGATGCCTCCTAGGTTGGCTCACACAAAATGATCTCAAGTTCTGTCTCAGGCAAGGGTGGGCAAGAAGTAGTTTAAAACCTTGCTGGCAAAAGTCAGGTTAGGGCCTGTGTGATGGCTTAGAAGGTGCTGAATCTGACAGCCTGAGTTTGGTCTCTGGAAACCACATGGCATCATACTATGTCACACCCTCCCACCCCCAGTAAATAAATAAACTAACAAATATAATTTTTCAAAAAGAAAAAAACTCTAGCTGATCCACCTGCTGTTTATAGTCCCCAAACTAGTCCGACTTCACAGAGACATGCACAGGCTGCCTCTTCTGGAAGTAATGGCGATTGCTTATAACAACAGCACAATTTTATGCTGCTCAAATCAAAGAGCTATTCATGCACTGGAGGAAGTCAGTCTGTGGTTAGTGCCCAGCATGGCCCTGGAGAGGAGTTGGGTTCCTCTTCTGCTCCTTGTTAGCCCTGTGGCAGTGCGTGCCTTGACTTGGGCTGCCACTGTGCCACCGTGGTGAGTACGGTATTTCCTTATCACATGGTCACAAGATCTAAATCACTCACTCTCTGGCTGGACTAGAGATGGGACTTAGCAAGTGTTCACCAATGAATAGATTATCAGCTCCGTGAGAACTCCATTTCATCTTCCAGTAGAGAAGTTTTGCACCCTTTCTGAATTATGAAGGATTCACAGAAAATCTGTTTCTTTAGTATGTGTCAATATGATTTCAGCATACCGAGTTCAGGCCTCAGGAAAAGTGTGTATCTTCATATTTGATAAGAAAATTATATTCTTCAGCTCAGATGTCAAATGAGTCTTGAACACGATAACAGAGCAATGAAAATGCTATTTATAACCCGAAATATCAAACTGTTCCCCAAAGTGACAAGATCAATATTGCAGCTCGACGCTTCACCCTCACTGACAGACGATGCTATTAAAAACACCAGATAACACTTTTCTCAGGCAAGGGGAAGATGCCTCAGACAACTGCAATGTCCTCGTGGGATCCAAAGCTTTTTATCCTTCTGCTGAGGGAAAGTCAGTGCAGAACGTTCTAGGACTTCTCCAACATAAGCGTCAGGCAGGCGGGAATTCAGACAATCCCTTCTGTTCCCCATGTTACCTGATGCCATGTCTCGGGCTACCATGTGGACCTATAGGCTGGGCTCTCCTAGATGAGACTCCACCACCTCCCTGCCACAACAAGGTACAGTTTCCACACCTTACAATGATTTTAATAAGAATGGAGTGCCTGAGTATTCAGGAAGACAACAGATCCTAGAATGATTGTCTGGACTAGGATGGCATTGATGTCTTCTTAAAGGGGGAGGGGAAGTAGCAGGAGAAAGGGAAGGAAAGATTGGGGCAGAGAGGAGAAAAAAAAAGAGGAAGAGGAAAAGAAAGGGAAATGAAGAGGAAGAGACAGGAGGTGGGAAGAAGAGTTTGATGATAAGAGTGTTGAGGTTGAGGGGCTCAGGCCAGAACAAGGTGGGTCACTTGACAATAAACATGATCCCAGGTGAATTCAGGAGAAGCAGGCACCTGGCGGGGGCTCTGCCTGTTAACTCAGTCCAGTGGCGCCATTGAGTGCCTGGAGTGCTTTTAAGTCTACTGGGTGAAGTGGACGGCTTTGGGTCTCACTTTGCACTACCCAGATTTCAAAGTTTGCGTCTACTGTCAAGTCTCAGGCTGCCACTAAGGTCGCTGCTCACTTCCCTAGCACTTTCCGTGCACCGGCTTTACCATCATGCTTGCTGGATACTAAGGAAGCCATCTGGGTGGGTTGTTCCTCAGGCTTAAAAGCAGCAGGCAGAAAAACAAAGTTTGCTGAGCCCTGACTTCCTCATGCTGTCCAAAAGGCTGCCACCAGCCTTGAATCAGATTAAAGTTAAGGGCTATAGTGCCCGCCCCTTCCTCCCTCCCTCTTCAGTTTGCTATTTTAAAATCATCACCAGTCATTCTAAACCCCAAGAGAAAGACCCCCAGAACACACAGGCGTGGTTTGGAGGTCAGGGGCCTAGGTGAAAGCACACAGGCACTGGCCTGAGCCACCCAACAGAGAC
Organism: Ondatra zibethicus; assembly: GCA_004026605.1. Classification (NCBI taxonomy): domain Eukaryota; kingdom Metazoa; phylum Chordata; class Mammalia; order Rodentia; family Cricetidae; genus Ondatra; species Ondatra zibethicus. The sequence continues at coordinate 31,554 of PVIU01011199.1, forward strand.
ATCCAAACTCTTCGGGGGCTGCAAACTCTTCAGCTGTGTGCATTATCGCTTTTTTAAAAAATTTTTCTAGTAGACTGTACACCCACTGTGCCACAGGTTGCCTTGTGAAAATTGCAAATAGGGAACCCAGGATCCTTGAGGTGAACCACCCCGATGTCACCCCACAGTGTGGGTGTCACAGCAGCACACATCTGCTGCCTGTGGCTCTTCCTCTGGTTATAGCTGGGACAGAATTCAAAAGCTACATTTCACTCAGCACAGAACGTTATCTCTACACCAATGGGGAGGGACAGTCCCAGTTGCAGGGGGGCAACCTGCTTGGAAAGGGGTTTCTCTGAATGTGGGCTAACTTGGCAGTAAAGAAGAAAATATTCTCATGTTGTATGAGGAGCGCGGGCCCCTTGTTCCGTCCTGCCCGGTTCCCGTCTGCCCGGCTAGCTTATACCCGAAATAATTACATGGAAATTGTATTAATTAAATTACTGCCTGGCCCATTATCTCCAGCCCCTTATTGGCTAACTCTCACATATTATTTTAACCCATCTCCATTAATGTGTATCACCACTTGACTGTGGCTTACCGGCATGAGTCTAACCAGCATCCATCTCAGGCAGGAGAAACATGGCATCTGTCACAGTACCTTCTTTCCAGTATTCTGTTCTCTTTTCCCCGCCTATCTAAGTCCTGCCCTATCAAAAGGCCAAGGCAGTCTCTTTATTTAACCAATGAAAGCAACATAAATGCAAAAGGACCTCCTACACCATTCTCATTCATACTGTAAGTGAATCCTGGAAACAGGATGCTCCTTGAAGAAGCCAGACAAGAACAGACCCTTTGAATGGGTCCACCTCTGTAAATCTTGGAAGTTGCCAAATGCATAGAGGTAGATGGGTGGTGGTCAGCTTCTGGGACAGGGGTAGAGAGTGACTGCTTACTGGTCCTGGGTCTTTCCTGGGCAATGAAGTTTTCTAGAATTGATTGTGATGTTGGTTGTATCATCCTGGAAATTGCCAAATGCATAGAGGCAGATGGGTGGTGGTCAGCTTCTGGGACAGGGGTAGAAAGTGACTGCTTACTGGTCCTGGGTCTTTCCTGGGCTTTGAAGTTTTCTAGAATTGATAGTGATGTTGGTTGTATCACCGTGTGAATCTACTTTTAAAACCCGAACGGAACGCTTCAGATGACTGCGATGTGTGGCATAGAAATCACATCTCAGTGGTGCAATCCCCCAAACGACAGAAGCCCAATGTTCAGGACCCACCCTGACCTTTGTGCCCTCCACAGAAGCCGTTTCCAGAAAGCTCAAGGACAACAATGAGACCTGCTTTGTCCTTAGCAGGGCCATGGGAAGCAGAGCCTCTGGTGACTGGGACCCAGTCCTGTGTGGGGCAAGCCACACTGTCTTTCTGTGGGCTATCATGAGGCTGGCTTGCCTCGCGTGATCTACCTAAGGTCTGAGGAGACAGGACTATAGCGTAGTCATGCCTGGATTAACAGAGTCCTGGTTGTCGCTGCTGTGGGGACCTCAAAGTTTGTATCTCTCACACGGGAGATAGATTAGGGATTAGAGGCCCCTGGAGTGTGGCATGCTCCTAGACCACAGGCAGCTCTAGGCTTAAATCAGTAATTCTGTTCAGTTCCAGGCCTCTGGAATGACCCTCACATCTGTCTCTTAGAACTTTATCCCCGGGAAGTGACAGGAGTGTCTCTGACCCGTCTGTCCCTTTCCAGCAGGGTAGACAGTTCTCCAGGGAACTGTCTGTGGCCAAATATGTTTTGCGGGTAGAGGATAAGCTGTAAATTCCATGGTCTACCCAGGTAAATGATTGCAGACCAAGCCTCACAAACAAGGTGTGGCTCAGGACACAGAAATAGATACTTGTAGCAAATTTACTGAGAAGAAACCGGGCCTTGTGACCCCAGGAGGAGAAGCGCTACTTTGAGGACAGTGTCTAGAAAGTTAAAAACAGACATAGGCTAAAGGTCACTGATTATACCTAGAATTTTCTGTGAAATTCTCAGCCCAGAGGCACAGCATGACACTGTCATGGAAACATGAATCACTCCCCATTCCTGATATCAACTGCCACACATGAGCTGTCACCCGAGACTGCTCCATCTAGCCATGCAAAGCCACAGGCCACACCCCCAAACAGGCCTTCTCCTGTTGTCACCTTCTTTCTGCCACTTCCCAGGCTGTGGTCTCCTTCCCCAAGAGAAAGGTGTCATGGACCTGGAAGTCCATTCACCTCTTGGCTCACCCATGTGCTCTGCTGCCAAAGTCACTCTGGAAAGCTGACTGGACAGTGAAGGCTTAGAAACGTGACTCTCCTTGTCTTCTCTTTCTGTCTAGCTCTACCTCATATGCCCTGAGAAATCGCCTTCCTTTTTCCGCGAAGAATGTCCAAAGTCGGCCCAACCCACCTCTTTCCTTCTGTGAATATTTAGGATCACAACACCTGTTGGGGCTGACAGCTTCTGCTTTGCATTGCTGGGTGCTTTTCTAAAGCACCATTTCCTCACAACTGTAACCAAGTTCAGATGACGACTTCAGCAACAGGAAGTTGTCCTGACAGTCCAGAGACTAGAAGTCTGAGATGAAGGCAACATCGGGGCTGGCTCCTGAGACCATGAAGGATGGATCTGTTCCAGGCCTCTTTCTCCTGCTGGTGGTCAGTGGTGGTCATTTGGAAGTCCTTGGCTTATAGCCGATGCTTCATCTAGACTCCAACTTCCTAAGGTGTGCTTTCTACCCCAATAAGGGGGGGGTCTCATGGCAAACAGGGCAACATGGGAAGATTTCTGAATAACAACCAAAAATTAGTTCAAAATCAAACATACAGTGAAATCAAGGTGTAACTGGAAGCACTTATCTGTGCCACAGACATGACACCATCATTGCAGCCTTTTTCTGAACACACAGCTCTCAGACATGACATCACCGCAGTCTTGGTTCTAAACACACAACTCTCAGGCATGACATCACCGCAGCCTTTATTCTGAGCACACAACACGCACCCTCTCCCCACGATGCCGGAGAACGGTGCCTGAAACACCCTACTCGGCTTTGAGACTGTGGCGTGTTCTGAGCTGCAGGGTTTTAGCACATACACACGGTTTTCTACTCTTCCAGAAGCAGGGCCCCACTTCCAGCAAACAACGACTCTCAGCCATCTCCCTCAGCTTGCAGCACCAGACTCACACGTCGCTTAATTATCTTGTGTTAGTGTGTTTGATTGTAAAGATTGCCATTTCATTTGCTGCCTCGGGTTTCATATAAAAACGTTAAATGAATTTTTGGCTTGGGATTAGGACAGAATTTCCAACCACTTCTAAAATAGCACTAAACTTAGCTCTACCATTTTGTACTGTACATTTAAGCAAAGTGGTATTGTGAGCATTGATGGTTACAAGATCACAGTATTGATCACTCTAAGAAGTGTTGAAGATGCCCTGTGTCCTGTAGCATCAAAGTTTTAACCAAGATTTAATTTTCTATGTAAAGAGAAGCACATGTCATTAGTACGTGTGAAGGGGTCAACAGTCAACAGACACATAGGTGTGTCTGTGAGAGCTTTTCCAGGGAGACTTACCTGAGCAGGAAGACACATCCTCAAGATGGGTGTCAACTTGGGTTGAAGACCAGAACCAAATAAAAGGAAGAAAATCCAAGTGGAGAGCCAGGATGTATCTCTCTGCACCCCTGACTAAGGATGCAAGGTGACCAGCTGCCTCACTCTCCAGCTTCTTGCTTTTCTCATCATGGTGGGCCATATCTTTGAACTGTGAGACACAAATAACTCTCTTTCCCTTGGCTGTTTTTACCACATCAACCAGAAAATTAACTAGTACAGTATGCAAACTTGCTTTCAATAAACTTTAAAAATTATGTGTATACTAAAGAATGTTTTAAAGTAAATTCCTGTAGGATTAATTTTAATTTGTATATCTATTTCACAGACTTATATTGGGGTCATATTAACATTTCTCTGGTAAAAAGTGAGTTGGAGTGGGAAAATCGAAGAAATAGTTATGGAGCCTGCCTCCACCTGCACACGGCACTGCCATGTTTCCTCTAGGTGTGAGTCCGTCCAGATTCCTTCTTCGTGTTAGAACGGTAGCTGTAGGACTGGGGTCCATACCATGCAAGCATGACCTCACCTGGGCAGATGACATCTCCAAGTCAGGCCAGGATTCCCCTTGTGAATTGTGGGTGGGCAGAGTCATGCTCGAGGTGGGCAAGTCAGCACTAACTTGAGTAGACATAAATCCCAGGCCGCAGGTGCCCTGCTGGCTACCTTATCACAGCATGAGCAAGGGAAGGGATGCTTCCAGAAGCACTTCCCTCCCAACTACCCATCATTCACACTCCATTCTCTCCTCAAAACTGCAAGCAGAAGTGCCACTCTTTCTGTTCTAGATTGTTCTCAAAGGATGGTCTCCGCAACCAGCTCTTCTAGTGTGCTCCAATTCCCAGCTGGCGGACCTCTCTCTGGATCCCCTCTCACGTCAGTTCCTTTCTAAGTGAGATAATTTTGGCCACATTTCTCCCTTCAAAACACAGTGGCTGGCAGGGGCTTATTTTTATCACCAGCAGCAAAGTTGGTGATCTGTCACATAAATAGTGAGAGGCGCTTGAGAGTCTCCTCAAGACGTCAGCACTTCAGGCTCGTGGCTTCTCTGCAGCTCCCTACTGTCTATTTTCATCTGCACTCTTTCTGCATTGTGTATGATTGAGCTCAGATGTTTTCTGCTGACTTCTGCCTATCTTCCCCATGCTTGGCTGCATCAGGACACCAGTGGAGACAGCTAGAGAAGCAGAGACAGATACCCAATATGGGCTGTGCTGGTGTGATGTGTGGCGGCTGTTAAATGCCTGGACATAAAGAATAACACATATATTTTAAATCACTCCCACCGCCCGCCATACCCCCCCATGTGTGTGTGTGTGTGTGTGTGTGTGTGTGTGTGTGTGTGTGAGAGAGAGAGAGAGAGAGGTGTGATGTGTAAGTCAGAGGATAACATGAAGTGTTGGTCCCTGCCTTCTGTGTCTCTCTTTTGTTGTTCACTAGTGTGTACATCATCCTTGCTGGCTCACAGGCATATCTTGCCTCCATTTCCACCCCCATGTATCTGACCTCTCCCTTTTCATACCATCATCTTGTCCTGTCCTACTGTGGTTCACCCTCAGTCCTGATTTCTGTGACTGCATCCAAACACAACATGAATGAAGCTTGAATCACATGCCAGGTGGGGACAGGGGCCCTATCACATGGACACCAGGCTATGACATGTCTCCCTGCTACCTCTGTTGCCATATTTCAATCCCCACAGTGATGCCCTGACAAAAGCATCACAGAGAGGGCGAGGATGAGGGAAGAACTCATGGCAAGGGTCATCATTGCAAATGTCTTCCTATAAGTCTTGCAATGAGCCTGAGGCACCCTCAGCTTTAGCCTATGGTCTGTAGGCCCTTTCCATCACCAGCACCTCAGCCTCTGAACAGACTCCGTGCTGGAGCTGCCTTGTGTTGGCAGTCTGATGTCAGCACAGCCCTTGTGCCCTGCTATGGAATGTTGCCCACCTGCCTGATTTGAGCATCACTGGCTCTGGCTTCCTGGGTAGAGTTCATGTTGTTTTCTGGTAGAATAACTATTCCATATTCCTGTCCCTGGACACACACTGCTGAGAGGTCTCATTTTTGTTGTTTCAGTGAGGGATCCCAGCCAGAGTGTCCTGATGCATAACACCGTGGCTCTAACCTTCCAGGAAGATGCCCTGCAAGGAGCACGTGTCACTTGGGGACATTTCTGATGTGCTCACACACAATGCCAAGTGCCCTGAATTATGACTCTTGACAGAGCTTCTTCCTTTCCTCCCACCTATGATACCCTTTACCAGAACTTGTACCACAAGGAAAGGAGACACAGCCTAGGTCATGACAACCATCTCTTTCCAGGCCAGATATGTTGTTCCCAGGACCGTGTGTGACCTGTATCAAATCCCAAAGGTTACCCACAACCATGTAAAGAGAAGATTATATTAAAAAATCCCACAGTTCCATCATTCTTCAAGTTCAATGCAAAGTAGAAAATAATGAAAGAGTCTAATAGGAAGAATCTATGATGCGATCTAAAGTCTGTATCATGAGAAGCCTTACAAAGGTCAAAAATGAGAAGTTGCTGGTGGCTATACTCTGAACTGAATGGGGATGGTAAAGTATTTCCCTTTGTAGTACTGTGATGTGGGATGTCCTTTTGTATATGTGTTGCTTTTATTGGCTAGTGAATAAAGCTGTTTCGGCCAATGGCTTAGAAGAATAAAGCTAGGCAGGAAGTTCAAAAGAGATAGAGGCAGAGTTGAGGATATACCATGTAGCGGCCAAAGGAGTAACATATTGCACAGGTAAGCCACAGCCTCGTGGCAATAGATAGACTAATAGAAATGGGTTAATTTAAGTTGTAAAAGCTAGCTAGGAATACGCCTGAGCCATGGCCAAACAGTGTTACAATTAATATAGTTTCTGTGTGATTATTCATGTCTGGGCGGCTGGGAAATGAAAGCGCAGTCTCCATTTACATACCAGTGGGATGGAGGATATTATTAGCTACATACCAGCAGGATGGAGAATATTATTACCTACAGTCATGTGGAAATGAATATCATTTTAAACACACATGGGCAGAAGTGTGAGATGTGTTACGTGGTAGTCACCCTTGTTTAGTCTTACTGTTCATGGAGTAGTGTGTTGGGCAGGGCAAGGCCTGACTCTCCATCCTTAGCACATGATCTGGAGTGGTAACATCCCATGACTCAGAGGCTCCACTGTGCCTTTCCTGATGCTCCACTCCTGTCTCCCAGCAAGGAGGTCAGAGAGCTGCCTGGGAAAAAGCCCTGGATGTCAGAAGCTCAGTGAGCTTTTGGTTCCTATTGGGTATGCTGTACAGAGAAAAACTTCATCTGCTTCTTGAGAGGGAGAGGACCAAATCTACTCTTCTTGCTTCTCCCACAGCCCTGCCTGTGTCTTGGAACAGGATAACAGTCCAACATATGCTGGTTTTGATATAGGACATGGGGATGGGGGCAGGGCAGGAGACGCACAGGACCAGCTGAGACTCACAAAGATTGTTCACTTTCTTTATGGCCTCCAGCTATAGGTCCTGACATATATTCTCTTCTTTCTCCACCAGGCTAAGACAGTGACAGAGCAAACAAAGTACTAGTCAAATGACGAAAACCATATGTAATCTATTTAAAGCTGTCCTGTGCTCCTGTGAGTCAGGCACAATGACCTGGGGGTCTTTATATTTTTATTTTTGTTTTATGTGTGCAATTATGTGCCTGCATGCATGTACATGAGCAATGTGCATGCAGTACTGACCAAGACTAAGTACTGACTAAGAGAGGGGATCAGATGCCATGGAGGAGGGGTTATAGGTAGTTGTCACGTTGCCACATGGATGATGGGAGGTGAACTCAGGCCCTCTGTAAGAACGGCAAGGACTCTGAACCACTGAGCCATCTCTCCAGCCCCATAAGGATCTCACTAAGTGAACGGAGAGAGATGCGCGCAGTTTCTAGGCTCTTGCCTTCCTTCTGCATCACCAGTCTTCTGAACCATCTATGCTAGAAAGGCATCTCTGGTATAAGATCATCACAACATGATGATGAGGCTGTTGGTCTGTGTAGGTGGACCTAAGCGGGAGAGGCTGGGGTCCCCCACTCAGTGCAGTAGGCAGATAAGGAGGCATGCTGTGAAATGCTGTCTTTAGGACATGGCATGGCTGTTGCACACACGAATTCACAGCAGTTGTGCTTACTTGCATGGTACAAGCTAGACTGTTAAAACTTCCAGCATGAGGGCAGGGGCTCACTTGCCCTGACCCTAGCAGAGGAGATATTGGCAGGTGTTGGCTGCTAGGAGGGAAGAGTTTGTTTTCTTCAGGCATATGACCACGGATAGGTTCCTCGTGTTCCGGGAAATGACCAGATGACCATGCACAGATGCGAAGCACTCACTGGACTCAATGATTAAAAAAATAATATAGGGGCCAGAGAGATGGCTCGGCAGTTAAGAGCACTGGTTGCTCTTCCAGAGGACCTGGGTTTGATTCTCAGCACTCACGTGGTAGTTCACAAACATCTGTAAGATTTAGTTCCAGGGGATATGACACTTTCTGGTCTCCATGGGCACTGCATGCATGTAGTACAGACATACATGCAGGCAAAAAACACTCACACACACAAAATATGAAATGAAAACTATAAAAGAAAAGCTTGAAGTTGGGAGGGAGAGGCAATGAGATGATTTCTAGAGGGAGTTGGAGGGTGTGGGTAAGAAGTGGGTGTGATCAAGACATGCTGTATACTTGCATGAATTGAAAAGGGACACATGAAAATAAAACCAACCAAACAAGCAAAAACAGTGGCTTCTTTGGAACAAAGTTCTTGACAAATGTTTTTATTCTTCTCTTGCAATCATGTACAGGTCTATTGATGGAGAGTAAATAAGTTGTAAATGATTAAATTAATTAAACCAAAGTGTCAGGTAACTTAAGGTGCCAAGAAAAAGCCTGGTGGAAAGCCCTGATGACTGGACAGGGGCACCTCTGCAGGTGGAGCTTCCAACTGGAGTGTTTGAAGTCTCCTTTTGGTATCTTCCATTGGCAGAGAAATCACCCCTGATCATCCACAAAATGAAGTGTCAAAGTCAGCCTGAAGTGCACTCTGGGAATTACTGGGCTCCAAAAACCAATTTGAGAATTATTGATCTGCAGACCCCATTGGATTATTAGTTCTATTAGGCTTGGACTGCAGCATTTGTAATGGTAGCTTTTAAATCTGCCTGTTCCTAGCAGGGTAAAGAAAAGAAATCCCTCAGGATAATTCTGGATGGGAGACAGCTCATCGCTATTGATTTTGCATCCACTTACTTTCCTCCTGAAATTTCTAGGCAGGTTAAATAAATTGCAACTGTGGGGAAAAAAGAGAGCCAAGACATGGACAGTTATGGACAGTCCTGGATAGTCCTGGACTTCTCAACTTGGCCTGGTGAAACTGCTCACAATATATAGGACCACTGTCTCACCTGGACTACCTCATCTATCCTGGATCTCCTGTGGGTGACAACCTAGCATAGTACAGAGGGTACAGAGAGCCCAAGTGATGGAAGATGTGGGCAGGTATATGGGAAGAGGAAGCAAAGGATGGGAAAAGAACAGGAGGAGGTACAAGGCAATATTAGGCAGAGCTAAAGGACAGGAGGGGGGGTTGAGGGTCAGGAGGAGAAGCTGACGGATAAAAAGGACCAAGGTATGGAAGCAAGAAGGCCTCAGATTGGGTAGTCAGAGGGATAGATAGTGGGGAAGAAGGACTCACTTAGGGCCCTCTGCCACAGCACTTTAACCTGCATTACTGTTGATGGGGTTCTAAGAGGAGCCAACCTGTATTCTCCCCTCCTAACAATGCATTTCAAAGCAGAGTGAATGAGCCCCACTCTGTGTAGCAGGTGCAACAAGTGCAGCAGGTCTTGAACCCAATGCCTGAACAGCAACTCCTCTTCCCCGCCCCAGCTGGGCAGCCACCATTCCATCTGCTACTTCTTTGAGGTGGACTATTTTAGCCCTTAAGCAGATAGAGTCCTATAGCACTGGCCTCTGGTTCTGACTCATCCCACCCTGTGTGATGCCACCAGCTCATCCACATCAGAGCACAGAGTGGGTTTTCTTCTTTGTAAGGCCGAGTAGTATTCCATAACGTTCACAGATTTTTCTATCCATCCGTCCATCCATCCATCCATCCATCCATCCATCCATCCACCCACCGGAGACATTTAGGGCATTGGAATATCTTGGCCATTGCTAGTGGTAGGACAGTGTAAATGAATACAGAGCGCAGCTCATCTCTGAAGTTCAGATCCATTGCCTTTGGATGGACACAGACCCAGAAGTGGTATTGCTGGATCATATGCTGATTCTGGTTTTAGTTTTGTGAGGAAATGATACACAAACAAAGATATGGGTAGGAATGTGTGGGTACGAGTGTATGTATGTGTATGTGGTGCGTGCGTGTGTGTGTGTGTGTGTGTGTGTGTGCGTGTGTGCAGGGTTTTCCACAGTGGCTTTCCTAACTCACTTTGGCCAGCAACAGTGAGCAAGGCTCACTTTCTTCACATCCTTGGTGCCAAGTGTTATCTTCCCAAGTCCACTTTCTGTGGTAAAACCTGTCAGTACATTCAGCTCTCTTATGATGTGCCAGGGACGGACCCTGGAGCTTCCTGCACTTGCCAGGCACTGCTCTGTTACCCGGCTCCACCCCTGACTTCACCTTTCTGTATATTAGCTCCTCCAAAAAGAGACTCTTCCCTTAACATTTTACGGATCATTCTCACAAAACTGTATTTTCTGTACACATTTTTCTGAAAATCAAAGTATAATAATTGTAAGGGCAGTTTTCCACTCTTGATAACTTGCTCTGAAATCAAAATGCTTCCAAAGGGCTCCCAACTGAAGGGCCAGTTGTCTGTTGCAGATACCTCTCCCTATATGACAGTGAACTGCTGGGGCTCGCTGCCTCTGCACAGTCAAGCGGTCCTTGTGTGGTGTTGCTTAATTTGGGGGCAATTTCAAAATATAATCCTGTACACAGTGGTAATTTCCATTTTGAAAATGGGGTGTTCAATCTGTCATGAACCAGTGAGGGATTTAAAGTGTCCACTCTCTGATCATTGCTTAATTTAATGTACACAGAAATTTAAAGAGACAGTTATATCTCAGTTTAATGCGGTGTTTTGTGGAAAATAAAGTATCGAATTTGATTTCAGGAGCACGGGGACAAGTTCAGAAGCACAGAGGATGTGCTGTCCTCTAAGCTGGGTTCTGTGGTCACTCAAGGTATAAGATGGAGTTGTCACCTTCATCCTGCTTCTTCACAAGCCTGTGCCTAGGGGGTCACCTTGTCAGGTTGGCTCCACATCATGGTGTCTCTTAACTTGATATCTCTCGCCATCCCTGATATCCCTCACCATCCTACCTTCTGTCATGGTCCAGGTTGTTCTGATGCAGGTGGCCTTAGAGCTGATGGTCCGGTCACTTTCTTTCCCACCAGTGCTCCAACTGACAGGCCATTCCTGTCCCCACCCAAGCCGTTGTGGCCTCTGCGTTGCTGTTCAGCTGCACACTCAGGCCCTTCCTATCTGTTCCTTACTCCAAGGGAAAAGGGATGCTTCCTTTGTGAGCATAATACTTCCTAGTCAAGCCTTGGTCTCACCACAGCCTCCCACGGGTCTCTCACTTTGAGGATGACACCATAGTTCTGTGTCTGTTCTCTGTCATATCTTTGTGGACAAAGGAAGCTTGGGGTTAAGGATGTATCATGGGACCAGAAGAGATTCTGTGTATGCGAGTGTGTCTGATGCCTGCAGGAAACACGGCTGGCATCTGGCTGCCAATCCATTCTACTCCAATAATTTTCAGCTTAGTTCCTACAACCCATCTTTCAACTTTCTCGAGGTTGTTTGGAATCTGATTTATCTAGTACAGTTGTGAGGGCTTAGTCTTGATTGGCAACTTGACAGGCTTCTAGAACCTTGGAAACTGTGTGTGTCTGTGGTAGAGTTTCTAGATGAGTAGTTCTCAACCTTCCTAATGCTATAACCCTTTAATACATTCCTCATCTCATGGTGACCCCCATTCATAAAATTATTTTCAACACTACTTCACAATTCTAATTATGCTACTGTTATGAATCCTAATGTAAATATCTATGTTTTCCTATTGTCTTAAGTGACCCCTATGAAAAGGTCATTCAACTCCCAAGGGGATGGCGACAGGTTGAGACCTACTGGTCTAGACTAAGTTAACTAAGTGAGAAGACCCACCCTAAAGCCAAGCAGCACCATCTATGGGCGGGGACCCTGCTCTTAATAAAAGGAGAGAATGAGCTGAGCACCAGCATTCCTTTCCTCTCTGCTTTCAGACTGTGAGTGTCACATGACCAGCTGCCTCATATTCTTGTTACCATGCCTTCCCTGCCATGATGGACTAGACCCTCAAATTCTGAGCCAAAATTTTAATTAGTAACAAAAATGTAACTAATAAAACAGGATTTTTGAAAGGAGAATTGGGGCTTTGGGTAATAAAATAATCACTTCCAGAAATCCTCCCTATGATCCCTGAGGCTGGGTTTTACCTTTCTTGTCAACCAAGCTACCGGAGACAGTCAGTCAAGCTCGTGTGGTTTGAACTCCCTCCCTCCCTCCCTCCCTCCCTCCCTCCCTCCCTCACACCTATCAGTGCAGACACACTAGGAGGGAGGTGTGTGCCCGTGAGGCAGGTAAAGAGATTCAGGAAACACACTCTTGCTGTGCAGCTCTTACTGGAAGAGGCACATCTTTGGTTGCACTTTTAGTTTCTCGTTTGTTCTATCTGCAGCATTTAAGGGCTGTGTGTTGGCTGGTGGAGCTGGAGGAAGGATGGGTGTGTTAGGTAAGGCTTGAAAGAGGCAATCAAATGGGGTTGCTGGTGGAAGAGATGGGATAGAGTGAAGGCTAAGAAGTGAAAAATCCCTTTGTTTGTGTGGTGTGTGTGTATACGTACACGCATGTGTGTGCATGCATTTGTCTGTCTGTCTGTCTGAGCTATTGAGCTGCTGTGGTGAGTTGTGGAAAGGTGGGGCAGGAAGAGCTGGGTGTTTAAGAAAGATGCAGAAGCAGCACACTGCAGAGAATCACCTGGAAAAAATTGTCCCCAGGGCCAGGAAATTGAACAAAGACTCTTCCCAATAACTAGTCTAGTGAGAATTAAATTAGATCCTCAATCTCCCATTAATTAATATGCCTTTTAAATAATGCAAAAACGTTATATTTAAAGTGAGGATGGTGTAATGCGGCCATCATCTCTGAGAATGGCTTGGCCCCCTTCCAATATTGTTCAGCCAACGTATTTCCAATTCAGCGGAGGTTAATAGCCATTCTCAGATGCCTCCATGGGCCAGCTTCCCTAGAACTCTGGAAGACCTGGAAGCCTCAGAGAGCAATGAAGTCATTATCAGAACCATTTTAATAAAAATTTCAATATTTGATCCACCTTCTTATGATTTATTATATAAAAAACTAAGCCACTGAGTCACAGGACTGAAAAGTTCATTGAAATGGCTGTGTTTGACAAAGGTAATAAAGGAGGGGAAGTGGGGCTGACTGGGTAGAACAGCCTGCGTCTGCACCAAGATCTCACTGGGTCCCAAAACCTATGTGGGAAGTAACTCACTAGTGAGATGGCTCTAAGAGGGGAGGCTCTTACAATGCGCTTAATGACTTTACAGAAGCACTGGACAGAGCCAGCTTGTCCCCTTCTGACCTCTCTGCCTGCTGCTCTGTCTTCCCTGCCATGAGGGAAATGTAAGCCGATAGAAGCCTCTTCCCCTTTAAGTTGCTTTTGCTTGGGTGTTGGGTCACTGCAATGAGAAAGTAACTCAGACACCCACCTCCCAAAGACCTCATCTCTGGTTACTATGGCACTGGCTCTTAAATTCCAATCTGTGAAGTCTGGAGTGATAGAGGGATGCAAATAACCACAAAAATCTAGGTTTTGGACCCTGGATTCTGACCGAGACCATGGGTGGAAACTTGGGAGTTGCAAGGCAAGGACCTGACCAGGTAAATTTCACAATGGAGTTTTATCCTTGTGTCCTATTTAGCTTTAACTGTAACTTGATGCAACGTAAAATCACTCAGGGAAATGTCTCAACTGAGCATTTACCTTTCTTAGGTGCCGTAACTGCAAGGGATCGCACTGATTGTTAACTGATGTAGCGGTTCCCAGCCCACTATGGGTGGTATCACTCCCTAGGCAGATGGTCCTGGGCTAAATGAGGAAGATAGCTGAACACAAGGCTAAACCAGCCAGAGAGTGAGCCAGGAAACAAGCCAGAACAAAGCGCTCATCCTTGGTTTCTGCTTCAGGTACTTGCTTGAGTTCCTGACCTGATGACTCCCTTCAATGACCTAGCCAAATAAACCCCTTCCTCCCCCAAAGTGCTTTAGGTCAGGGTGTTTTATCATAGCTATGAAAAGAAAACTAGATTAGTTTGTTTAGTGGTTAAGGAATATGACTGAGTCTGGGGACCCCTCGTTCTGACCAAGTGACTTCATTTTGTGCTCCAGGGGGAAGGTCAGTGAGGCAGCAAAGTGCTCTGTGATGGTTAATTTCCATTATCAACTGCACTCAATTTAAAATCACCTAACAGACACACCTCTTGGCATGTCTGTGAGGGTGTTTTTAGAGAGGTTTTACTGAAGGAGAAAGACCCGCTCTGAATATGAACAGCACTGTTGTATGGGCTGGGGTCCCAGAAAGAACCAAATGGCACAAAGGGGAGACTCAACTAAGAACCACCTCTCTTCTGTCTTGCTGCTTCCTGACTGCAGATGCAATGTGGCCAACTACCCCACACTCCTGCAGCTGTACTTTCTACCTTAGTTCTCACTGTGATGGACTACATCCCCTCAAATTGTGAGCCAAGATATCCTTCCTTCTTTTAAAGCTAATACAATGGGCTTCATATTGCACTAAACCCAGAAATTTCAACATGCCCTTTTATCTCTTCCTTGGTCAAGTCTGTCCTATAACTCTGCACAGAGGAATATAGTCCAGAAAGCAAGTTTAATGGTGCAGAGATTCTTCGGAATTCACCATTCCAGATGTTGGCACATCCTAGGAAGTGTATCCATGTGCACTTCTTCAATATGTGCTGAGACGCAGATTTGAGGTGCCCTTAAATCAAACCATTCGTCCATTGGATTCTAATGCATGAAGCTTACAGAGAAGGTCCAGTCACTAAAGTATCTGCCACGCAAGTGAGAAGGCAGAAGTTTGGATCCCTGAAAGCCATATAAGATGCTGGGTGGCCATGAGGGAATATATTAGCTTTCTTTCTCTCGGAAAAACACTGACCAAAAGCAACTCAGGAAGGAAAAGGTTATTTCAGTTTACAGGCTACAGTTCATCACTAAAGGCAGGGGACTCAAGCAAGAGAGGAGGCAAGGAACCCATGAAAGAACACTATTTACTGGCTTTCTCTCCATAGCTGCTGAGCTTGCTTTCTTACAGACCCCAGAATAGGTTGGCATCTTTCCCACATCAATTATCAATCAAGAAAATGTCCCCACAGACTTGCTCACAGGCCAATTAGATGGTGGCAGTTCCTCTATTAAGGTTCCCTACTCCTCAGGAGACTCTAGGTTTTGTCAAGTTAATAGAAACAACCAACACAGAGCGAGCCTGTAGTTCTTGCCTCGGATGACAGTACAAGCTGCCT
This sequence comes from Ondatra zibethicus, assembly GCA_004026605.1. Classification (NCBI taxonomy): domain Eukaryota; kingdom Metazoa; phylum Chordata; class Mammalia; order Rodentia; family Cricetidae; genus Ondatra; species Ondatra zibethicus. The sequence goes on from PVIU01011199.1 coordinate 46,869, forward strand.
AGGGAGACTAGCCATATCGATGAGCTCTGGATTTGATTGAGAGGCCATAGCTCACTGAATAAGGTGGAAGCATGATGATGACTCTCTACATCAACCTCAAGCCCCCGCTTGCATGCATTCTCGTACATGCAAACATGCATATACACACACAGAAACATGCTTCACACATACACACACAGGAAACAAAAAAAGTCATCACTTGTTTTTTTTCGATAATTCTTTAATTTTTTTCTTGTCTGCTGGGACTTAGAGATGGAGCCATATATTTAAAGGACATAAGCTTGCATTTTTAGCCATGCTGTTTGATAGAAATGTGATTTATGATTGTGGGCTGAGAGCGAGATTCTGCACTGTGCATGGAGAACTTCCACATGAGCTGTGCCATGGCTTCTGAGCATGAATTATACATCCTCATGTAAACAGGAAGATGGGCACAATGATGAATCGCCTCCTACCATCTCTTAGTGAGAAACTGCAGACTGTATAATTTAAAATTTACTTTCCTGCCAGCCATCTGCGTATAATGTGATCTTACACAAGAGCCTATCAAATACATTAGGGAATGAAAGCTATATTAAGGTCTCTTGTGACCCAAAGAAAACCCATGAATAATTCACTTTCCCAAGCATTAGGCCACCTAAAGGTGAGTAAGCACACAGTGAACTCCTCCCCAAGAAAACTGATGAATTGACGGAAAAATCTGATGTAATGTCACCATGAAATTTCAGTTACCTTAAAGGATAAATCTGCCTCCTCACACCTCTCAAGGTAGCGTCTAAGTCTGGGCAATGTAGGGCAACAGTAATTAATGAAAGAGTGAGGAGACGCACACAGGCTGAGCTCTTCTGTTGTGTTTGACAGGCAGATGTCTGTCTATTCCAGGAACCCAGCTTGCCTTCTTCCCACCATGGAAGAATGGTCCATCTCAGCACTGCTGATCTAACAGAAAGTGCTTGCTGGACAGATCAAGCCTAAACATAAGATGTTTGCCCTCCTTTCTATTTGGCTTCTTTTAAAAATATTAACTCAGGATGCACAGAGAAACAAACCCCAGTGGACTGCACCAGAGCAAGATGCATAGCGAGTTCACTGTGCCCATAAAGAGTTAACTCCTCCCCTTGTGTAAACCGTGTCCATCATGCTGTGTCCCCAAGTGGACCACTACTGCACATTCAGGAACCAGACCCAAATCAGTTACTTTAGGGAGATGCTCATGTTTAATGCCTGAACAGTTCCGTCTTTCTCTTATGGACTTGGGAAATGAAATGGCCAAAGTCTGGAGGTCCAGTTTTCAGCAGAAGCCTCACACCTCACAGCTGGCTCTGTGGCCCCTTTCCTCTTCTCTTCTCCATAGGTGTGTGGATACACCATCAGATAAAGTGCCAGTCTAACCTAATACTCAGGGGACTTCTGGAATTTGCAGAACAAATTTGTAGATCACAACAACATAAAAACTTGTTTCCAGCAATGATGATGATGCTATAAGGTCCACTTTACCCCAAGATGTAACTGTGTCCAGCACAGCCTCTCCAGTTCAAGGATAATAATACACTATCTCGGGAGCCTCAATGCTGTGGACAAATGCGGTGCCAATCACCCCTATGCTACCTGCTGCTTTGATGCACAGTGATTGAGTTCAATTCTCTCCTCACACCTCTCTTAAAGAGAAGCTCAGCCAACATTTCTAAGCACATTTCAGACTCCTTTTAGACATCCTAGATGGGAACCATAAGCCTCTACTGTTCTGCTCAGTCCCCAGGCCAAGAGTGAGCAATGTTCTGAGAATCTGCTCTTCATTTCCCATCAATACTGTTATGTATCATGCCACATGGCAACAGTATTGATTGCAGATTCTCAAATACAAGTCTTTCCATTGCTTTTTCAGAGGGGAGCTGGGCATGCCACATAGAAAGATATTCAGCTGGCCTAAATTGTGGATAGAGTTCAGGACACATTCCAAGAGGTCTCCCTGTCCCTCTTTCCTGAACTTTCGTTTCCGTTTTTGTCTCCTCTGATTTGGCTGGAGGTTTTCTGACTCCCACTGGTGCACGTGTGTTCAGGCTTCTGCTGATGGTCAGATACTCAGAAAGAAACTACCTGGGGATTATTCTTACAATGACTCAGACTGTGGTTCCAGGCAGAGCAAGGGACCAGGAGGACCAGGAAATGCGACTTTTGACTGGACCCCGGACTGTCCCACCCTTGGTGACCCCAATGAAAAGGAGCAGGCCCTGAGAGAATGGATGGCTGTTTTCCTTTACAGATAAAAATTTTAGCTCCATATTCAGCGAACTGATTACCATGGTTCTCTTCTACCTCACTAGGCTGGGTAGATGATTTAGGCAGGGAACCCAGTGACCTGAAGATAGGCAAGGATAGAGGCTAGGACACCTTTGTAAGGTTCAAACTGGAGGTCAGGGGATCTCATCTGAGCCTGATAGGAGGGGCCTGTGCCTTCAAAGACTTTCACAAGGGATGCTGGAACATGGTTCATAGAACATTCTTTGAGTAACAAGACTAAGGATTAAGTGAGGAAGACTGGTGTCTCTCGCCATTATTAAGGTCAAGTTATCTCCTGCATCCCTGACCATCATCATCTACTTGATATTAATGTCTTCCTTCAAGTCTAAGGACCCAGGAAGTGTAGACCTGTATGAAACTGTTCCTGTACCCCAAATGTCCTAGTCTGGTTTCCATTGCTGTAATAAACACTGACCAGGACCACCTGCCCAGGGGTAGTACCACCTACAATGTGCTGGGACTTCCTATATCAATCACCAATCAAGAAAATTCCCCATAGGCTTGCCTACTGGCCAGTAGAGAGATGGAGGCATTTTCTCAGTTGAGGTTCCCTCTTTCTAGATGACCCTAACTGTGCCAAGCTGATTTAGAAAAACAAACAAACAAAAACAAAACTAATCAGCAAACTGGGACTACTTGACTGAGACAGACCACAGTCCTGGGACATGCACCCGTTCATTCCTCCTTTAGATGTAAGACTAAAGTGCATATAGCATGTCCAATGTAGCCATCAGAAGTGGACCCAGCAGTGTTTGAGTGAGGATCTGGCTCTTCCATGTACCATGTCTTTGTCCTGTCCCATCCTTCTTTCTTGGTGACAACCAAGGGAGGTTAGCACTCACAGAAGACTCCTCAGATGTCAGGGAACCCAGGCATATGGATGCTGTTTGGATTCCCACATCCAGAATATATTCCCCAGTTCTCCCTTCCAACACTCTGGTGTGATATTGATGCTGCCTTACTACTTGAGCAGAGACACTGGATCGCTAGAATTTCCAGAAAGCCTTGGCTCTTGAAGTCCCCATAGTTTTTCACCTAAACACATGTTTAGATTGTGCTAAGGGCACTGGCAACACCCGAGAGACCCTCATCAACAGCAGATTGTGTTCTTCATTAGCTGTTGAGCTGCCAGTGTTCCAAGTCACCTGTCCCCAGAGGCCTCCTGTTTGCTAGGACACACCACTTATAGACTCGACTCGATTGCCAGAGCAGGAAAAAGACAGTAGCCATCAAAAGTCACCCCACAGCTCATTCTCCCCATGTTTCTGATTGGAGTTACAGTCCACTGGCAGGAAAACTGCTGCCTTCCCAAAGAGCCTTTACCTTCACCTTGCCCATCCCCCTCTCACCTTGTATTAACAGTCAGGGCATTAGCGTACACTAGTGTTTTTGAGGGAGTTCGTCAGATTGGGGTGGGGTTCATCCTAATGGGGTGGGGGTATTCAAATCCTAATTTCTAAGAGCACCTGTTGTAGAATATTATTTTATGATGTGCTACATTTGTTTATGCTGTGGAACATTTGTTTAATGAAGCAAAGATGAGTTGCATTCTTTTATGTTGCATTTGTTTAACTCTGTAAACTTGTGTTTCTTTTCCTGTCTAAAACACCTGATTGGTCTAAATGCAAAGCTGAATGGCCAATAGGTAGGTAGGAGAAAGGATAGGCAGGGCAAGCAGGCAGAGAGAAAATAAAGGAGGAGAAATTTGGGAGGAAAAGTCTGATAAGCAAGAAAAGAAAGAAAGAGGACACCAGGGGTCAGCAACACAGCCAGATATGGAGTTAGAAGTAAAGAAAAGTATATAGTAAGATAAAAATCCCAGAGGCAAAAGAAAGACAGGATAGTTCAAGTTAAGAAAAGCTGGCTAGAAACAAGCCAAGCTAAGGCCAGGCATTCATAAGTAAGAATAAGTCTCTGTGTGATTTATTTGGGAGCTGGGCGGTGGTCCCCAAACACCCCAAAGAGCAAAAAACAGCTACAAGCATCTTACCGTATACCCAGCAGTGGAAATGGATCCACTGTCTAACCTGTTTCCTGGCTGGAGGACCGGAACCTGCCCCTCTACTATCGAGTCTCACAGATAGAAATCGAGCTGAGAGGAGTTTGGGGAAGCTCGGACACCAGGCCATGTCACATTCGTCACCTCCAGAATCTGTCTTGATGTCTAACCAGACTCCCTCTTCTCACCTGGAGTTGTGCACAGAGTGCCTTCATGCTCGGCTCACTGTGAACTTCGTAGAGTGACTTCCTGAGTCTCCTTGTGAGTCGCTGGGGACGGAGCTGACCTTTGGACATTAGTTCAGGGATGTCTTCTGCTCAGGGTCCCCAACACCGTGCTCTTGGCTCATCATCCTCCCTTTGTGGTTCCCTGCATTGGTTTGTTTGTCACGGTGCTTGCCACCTTGTATGGTAGCAACTATCATGAGTCCTCTGCCAGCTGGAGCAGATGTTCAAGACAAGGATTTTCCTTACCTATGTGTGACTGCATAGTAGGTCCTCAGGAGTTAATCTTTTCCATAAGCAAATAAATAGAATATTTGTTCCTATTCTGACCATGGAATAGATGCTCAGAAAACATGCATTTTTTTAAAAAAAATTGACATTCCAGATTCTAACACTGTTAGTTCTATGGCTCCTTGCTATCCAGGCCTTGGTCCTGTGGCATCATCTCTGAGTTTGGGATGAAGGACTCTTGAGGCAGTGCAGTCACCTGCTCTCTGCTGGCAGAGTTTTGACAATGGGGGCTAAGTTGGTCAAGTTAGCCTTCTCACAACAGCCGTTTCACGAAAACGGAGCCCCTGCTCTGTGCATCCTGAAGTCTCATTTGTTTTCCATTGTTCCGCTCAGAGCTCCTGGAGGCCAGATGTCTTTATTTTCCCCAGGAATACCACAATGATATAGGCTATGTATCTGACATTTCTACAGAGGCATGCGAAGTAGAAAAACTATGAGAAATGAAAATGCCAAGGAAATGGCCCTAAAATTGGAAAATTGGTGTCTTCTAGAGCGTACGGCCATGAGAATACGATAAGGCTCATTACAGCTCTCCTCAATTGAAGTTCCCTCCACAGACAAAAGGTGGTTGCTCAAGGATGGGTGATTTTACACTTGGATATCTACCATTTACAGGCCATTGAGACACAGGCAAGTTCCCTAGCCTGCATGCTTTGAGTCTACACCTGTCTGAGTGAGATGTGCCAAGCTTACCACAGAACCCCAGAGAGTATGTTCATGTAATTTTAAAATAAGGACAAGTTTTGCATTGACAGAAATTGTCTCAGGGTAGGTTGGCCTTATCGCCCAGTGTGGACCTTGTGAGAAACCTTGTGGCAAGTCTGGAGTGCCGTGGCCAGCAGAGACAGGGCCACTGACGAGTGAGTGCCTCAGTCCAGTCTCTGCTATTGCTTAGGAGGTGGAATTAGAATATATTTTAGTTCTAGGACAATCTGCTTCAGAGTCAAAAGAAGGCCAGACACTGGAGAAGTCAGCCAAAGCACAAGCCATTAGATTATAAAGAGCATAGGTAGAACCTGTCTGCTGATACACTGGCCACGTGGCTGCGTGATGCAAAACCTATTCCAGAAGCTGCTAAGATAGTTTATGTTCCAAGAGGTGGAAGGAGAAGGATGTCTCTGATATCCTGATCTCCCAAGACAACGTACATCAAACAAGAAGAGGTGCCAACCGCGGCATCTTGGGACAGCCATATTGCTGTGTCTCCAAGCTTGTGACAACCGAGAGGACTTAGTTGAACATAGATGGGTCCAGGCATGGGCACTAGTTGAGCCCCCAAGCCTGTAATTTCCTAGTTATGAGGCCGCTAAGGGCCAGTTTCTTCACCTATAAAATGAGAACATACATTTTATGAAAGAATGTTTTAGGTTCAAACTGGATCATATTAATGCAGGGTTGGGCAGAACCTCTGACCCCTGATGACTGCAGTCACACAATTTGCACAATGGCCATCTCAATGGTCTCTGATCTCACTGTAGACAATTTAGAATGGTTTTCTGCATTTTGCAGCTTAGAACCCATCCATACCCACCAAATCTAGGCTCTTTCTCCACCCACCCTCCCAAACGCCTCTGCTCAGTTCCTTGGGGGTAGTGCAGGAACTGGAGGGGACTTTACTAACTTCCACATGGTTTGGGTTCTGCAGTCTTCTATTTGCCAGACAATAACCGGGGCTTACATACTGAAATTTTCCTACTACACTGAATGGTTCAACATTGCAGGCTCAGCTTTTCATGCTGGATGTGTGTTTGGCCATGAGACCCTTCAACAGGAGTGTGAGGCAGGTTATCACCATTTTGTATTGTCTCGTGAACCACCTGGTTATGAAAAAATGAAATCCATACCCACATCTTCTGTCAGACTCCACATCTAAGCTCTGCTTTAGCCTAGGGTTACATTAGAGAATGCTAGGACCCATGGCAAGCTGGTGGAGAAATGGTTTGCCTGGGCAGAGCTTTGAAGCTATTTGGGACCCAGTATCCTACAGGACATGTGCCAGGTGGTAGAGTGGGCTTCTGAAAGCCTGGAAGGATATAAGTTTAAAGGGTTCCCACATGTCCTCCCCTGGCAGGGGCACAGAGTCAGTCCCAAAGACTGACCTTTTGCAGGACCAATTTCCCATCAATCCATTTCTTCCAACTAATCTCTGCTTCTCAATATCATTTGGCTCATCAGTTGGGATGATCAGCAGAAACACTGTCAGTTGGGATGCTTTCTCTCTTTTTTTGTGCATGCATATTTTAAATCAACGCAGAGAGATCAAAGTCTGAATCAGGAGGAATGTTCCAAGCAGCATGCTTCAGCCTACAGTTAGACTTCCCCTTCCAGAAGTCCTGTTACTTTAGGGAAGTGCCCACTGGGATTTGCTGGACATCTGCTAGTGTTTTCCCTTGCTGACTAGGTGTCAGTGCCATTTGACTGTCTCATTCCTCCCTTGGCAAGGGGAGATTGGGTAGTGCGACCCTAAGATTTCTATTCTGGACACAAAGGCATCCATTATTGTGGCAATGACGCAGTCTGCTTCACTCTTGGAATGCTGATCAAGCCGTGTGTGCAGGAGTCAGTATGTACAAAGCCCTTCTGAACTCATGGGAGGGTAAGATGATTGTAATCCATGGTGGTTTGCAAAGAGGCCTCTCCATGCTTAAGAGATTGTTTTATGAGGGTGGAAAGAAAGTGCCGCTTAGCTCTCCATGTCCTTCCCTATCTATTCTGAAGTAGGCCTTTCTTCCTCAACTTCAACTTGCTCCTAAATGCCCAACAATTCCAATATTTTGCAGTGCTAGGAATGAGCTGTAACTGAGGGCCTGGAGCATGCAGAGCTGATGCTGTCCACAGAGGTATGTGTCCACCAAAGGTGTTGAATCTTCTAGAAATCTCTCTCTACCTGTAAAGCTCAGAGGATAACGCGAGAGAAAGAAAGCTGTGGGGAGACACAGCCACAGTGCTACAGTTTCCAAATCAAAAATGGACTTAGCATAGATATCTTGGAGAACCTCCCATAAAGCAGGATCAAGATGGAGCAAGAAAGAGAGGCCATGGTCTAGGCGCTGTCATGGCTAGTTCTGTCAGCTTCATACAAACTAAAGTCACCTGGGAAGGGAGTCTTAATGACAGATTGTCTAGAACAGCTTGGCCTATGGGCAGGTATGTGGGGAGTGCCTTGGTTGCATTAAGTGAGGTGGAAAGAGCTGCCTACTATGGATGGCACAATTGCCTGGGCTGGGGTCCTAGACTGCATGAAAAGGAGAAAATAAGCTGAGCCCTAAGGAAGCATGGGCGTATTCATTCCCTGTTCTTGTCTGTGGCTGTGACTGGCTACTTCAGGTTCCCCCCGCGATGATGAGCTGTAACCAGGTAAGTCCCTCCTCCCCTCAACTACTTTCATCAGATGTTTTATCACAGCCAGCTGGAAAGAAAGTAAAGACAGAAACCTAGGACCCAGTGGACACCCTAACATGTCAATCACCTCTCGTGAGGCAACATTTTGCACCTGCCTCTGCAGCCCACCTATTCTTTCTGGGGACAATAGACATCTCTGACCTCATGACCTCCAAGAGCTCACCCTCGCCCTTGCTGAGTCCTGCCTGGAACAAAGGGCAGAGCCTTTCATTTTCCTTTCATCCATTACAGGAAATCTGACAGTCTTCACTTCCTGCCAGGTACTTCCTTAATTGCCTTTGTCCGAAGCCATTGTTGTAAAAATGCTCTTCCTCAGTCCCAAATTAATTTTCTTAGACTCTGTTAGGTTGTAATGTCCTTGGTCTTAAGTGGGAAATACAATGGCTATTGCCACTCACATTGCCAAGCAAGGGGGTGGACCTCAGTTTTGGTAGTGTTAATCAATGTCACCTACTCCCAGTAACTGGCTAAACCAGAGCTTGAACCCACATATTTCTGGCCTCTCTGACATTCCCATTGACAGGTATTACCATGCACTGTGAAATCCAGCCCTGGTCTGTGCCCACACCAGGAGGAAGCAAGGTACTGGTGTGCCTGTGTGTGTACACATTGTGTGGCGGCACCTACTCCTGCACTTAAGCTGCTAGCTGATATTTGGGGACAAATGAAAGTACAGTTCCGTGTAAAGGCAGGAACAGAAAAAGAAAATTAGCCCTGTTGGCTCCTCTAAGGAAGCTCAGCATGCGGAAGGACAATAGGGGACAAACACTGAAAACCATATCCCAGGGGTTGGGGGATGGCTCAGCTCCTAAGGACCTACACTTCTCTTGCAGAAGACCTGAGTTTGATTCTTTCACCCAAGACCTCTTATAACTCCAGTTTTAGGGGATATGATGCCTTGTTCTAGCCTCATGGGTGCTGCACTCTGTGTCCACACTCACAGAAACACACACGCAAACATACACATAATCAAATATGTGTATATACATACAAACAAAAATAAAATAAAGCTTTAAAAAAAAGGTTAGACCTGCCCCCTAGCAAGAATGGTGAGAATGTAGAAGAAGGGTCCATGGAACCAAGGAAGCATCAACCAAGGGCACAGAATTGGCCCCATCTAGATAAGGCTAGCATGGAGCTTAGATGAGACTCTACAAACCTGTGAGGGATTCTCTAGGTGAGATGGTACATTCAGCATGTCTGTGATCAGCTTAGGTAGATTGAAGTAGAAAGACCCACTTTAATGGATGGCACCATTTCATGACCTAGGCACCTGGACTAAATAAATAGGCACAGGTGGGATGAGTACCATTGTCCATTTCTCTCTGTTTTCTGATGGCGGATGCAATGTAACCGGTCACCTCAAGCTCATGCTGTCATGCCTCCTCCACCGTGATGGAGTGCACCCTCACACTGGGAGCCAGCACAGTCTCCTTGAACTGCCATATCAAGCATCTTGTCATAGCAAAGAAACAAGCAAGTGGCCTAACCTTCACCCTAACTGTCTGGAAAACCGCACTTTAGAAAGCAAATATCCCCACCACCCTAAACCATAATTCCCATTTATCGTTCTACTGCTGAGTATGAAGCCTGTTGGAAATCTGCCAGAGAAGCGGGGCCAGAAACTAGGCTTTCTTTGTTAGTCTGGAAATGATGTCATTAGAGGGAGGGAAAGTCAAAGACTACCGTTACAAATGGAAACCTGTTCTATTGCATAGCCAGGGCCCTTGTATCCCTCTCTCTCTTTCCACAACACTGTCCTGTTCACATAGTTACCTGCCAAAAGCAGCAAACATTTGGCAACTTAGCATTTTCCAGGTACTAAAGTAAACTCAGAATGGAGAGATTTCCTGGCACACGGATGGCCCAGGTGAGAGATACATGCTAGAGGATTTGTGAGGACCCCAATGATGGCCCCTGGAAACTGAGACTTGCTTCAAGCTCTGACATACCAAAAGAAGCCAAGGAAAGGGGCTTAGAATTCTAAAAGACAGAAACTTAAAATAAATGGCCAGGTTATTAGCCCAACCTTTCAGGCCCTTATCCATCCCAGCTCTCATGCCCAACTGGAGGCTGAAAGCCTAGACATGTCAATCAGAGGAAGGAGAACATGGGTACCTTCTGATGCCACATGCTATTGTATTTGTGCAACTTGGGCTCCTCTGCAAGAGCAATTTGCACTCATCGCATGAATCCATCTCTCTAGTCCTGCTTGCTGCTCTGTCAGAGGACAGGAGTTTAGTTCCCAGTACTTATATTAGGCAGCTCAGCTCACAACTGCCTAGAACTTCAGCCCAGGGGTTGATACCCTTTCTCACTGCAGTGGATACCTGTATGTACATGCACATATAGACACACAGATATGCATACACACACACACACACACACACACACAGAGAGAGAGAGAGAGAGAGAGAGAGAGAGAGAGAGAGAGAGAGAGAAATAACAAAATATATCTTTAAAAATATTGGAAATGAAAATGACACAGAGGACCCATTTTTCTTTTCTCTGTCTCTATGTTATTGTGTGTGTGTGTATGAGAGAGAGAAAGAGATGGAGAGAAAGAGACAGAGAGAGAGAGAGAAGAACAGAGTGTGCTAGTGTGACCAGGACAGCAAATCAACCCTGCCTGTGTGCCAGGAGAAGAAGATAGATTCACAAGGGAGGCAGTGTAATACACATATAAAAGCCACCTTTGCTGTGGGGCTTGTATGCCAGCTTATGTGCCAAAGCAGCTACAGTGTCTGACTCATCAAACCCCCAGTGTGAGAACTGATTCCAGGCAACACTCAACATGAATTTCCTCTCCGCCCAGGGTGCCAGTGATGTCATCAGTGGGTGTGAATCCTGGGGAGCCATTGCAGGGCCTACTGTATTGGTGGAATGAAATCCCAGGGCTCCCCAGGAAGTGAGCAATTCTGGTGCTTGCTCTATTTTATCCTGATGATGAGTCCTCTAGGTGAATATCATTAGGATCAACCAGGTCAGGATATGAACTGCAAAGCAATGACATCCTAAATTAACTACATGGCGACATAATCTATATTAATTGAACAATATTGATTCTTATTCAGAACAAATGGGCGTCTTGGCATGAGGATATCAGTATGTCAAAAAGCTTCATTACGGTACCTCATTGCCGATAGATGAAGCTGACTGAACTGGGTCATGGATGCCACCCACAACTCTCCTTTCCCATGATCTCTAAGAGTCAAAAGTAGAGCATGGATGGATTTTGGGGAAAACTTTATCTTACCCATTCCAGGAAAACTCATTGCTTGCATAAGCATGCATCAGGAATGTCTCTGTGGAGCAGATATTCTGGGAAGAGGACACTCCCAGGCTCAGACTGAAAGGCACATGCCATTATTCAGTGTTTCCAGAGCCCTCTGAGTGTTACAGACACTGCAATGGACTGCGCCCTGCCCTAGTTACAGAAATGTAGGTAACCTAACTATACACCAAGTTCAAAAACAAAGCAGGTCTGGTTACAGGTCACATCTGTGATGAGGCTGAATCTGAGAAAGGAAGGCAGCACGGAGGGGGGCCTCAGCCCATCTCCTGTAACAGAAAACAGGACACTGGTGGTATAACTTAAAAAGACTCATGGTTCAGGAGCTTCTGGTGCTGGTATTTGCTTGACTTCTGGTGAAGGCATCATGGCGGGAAGCAGAAGAAAGGCATAATGAGAGGCAGACCTTGAAGGCCAGATGCAAGGAAGTCCTTGCTGTGAACTTGTCTGAGTTAGAATGACATAGGGGATTGGTAAGTCACAAACAGTCATAAATGAGGCAGCGCTTGCAGAGAGGAAGAACAGGGAGGAAGATTCACGAATCTAGGCAGCACCTCCCGACAGGCTGTGGGTACCACAATAAAAGAAGGCAGGAGGAAACAGCCTGGAGAACCAGCTTTCCCTAGGATGTTCTGCTTCCTGTTGAGCACAAGGTGGAAAACTGCCTCTACCACATGCCCTCCCCATAAGGTGTTCAGCTCACATGAGCCGGGCCAGAAGACCATGGACTGAAGGCCCTGGAACCGGGAGCCAAAATAATCCTCCTTTTTCAAGCTGTTCCTGTTAGGTCATTCACCACAGCCGTGAAAAAGAAAGGAATGTCAAAGAATGCTTTGAAAACCTGAGTCTGGGGACTTCCCGAGATCTCTGAGGAGGGGGACTCACTCCAGGCCACTGGACGCATTGGTCTGTGTAGAAGGGAGGCCTCTGTTCCCATGACCCAAGTCTTTCCCATGAGATCCCACTACTCTACACCTGCCACAGTGAGGAATTACACCTCAACGTGACTTCAAGTGGGGACAAACCCTAGCCAAGCCATAGCAGAGGCCCAAACAGAGAAACCTGGGCTTAACAGAGGAGACATAGGCCTCCTACTTGTGTCTGATAGAATCTCCAGACACTGGGTCGGGAATGTGGGAAAGACCAGGATTATCTCGGGACAGAGCTGAAGTTTAATTAAAAGGCTGCTGCATGGGGAAAGTGGAGGAGATGGAAATAAACAGGATAACCCTCTGATGGAGGGTTTTTAAAGCAAGCGCTGATCCTCGAGGGTGCAGGCATTTGGCTGCTCCCCAGCAAAGCAGAGATGTCGTGAAGGCAGAGGGAACCAGGTGCTCTCGGGAAGGAGGCAGGGCGGCACTTCCCACAGCTGAAAGGCAATCATCTTCATAAAAGCAACATTCAGTGTGGAATTAAAGCCACTCCATGAAATCAGGTGAGTGGGAGTAAACACACATTCTCTCCCAGTGTACACACTCATTACCCAGCTCTCAAGGGCTCTTTACCCAGGCAGATGTTCGACCGCTACAGTAGCTCCCTGGAAGCCAAGCCTGGAGGGAGGTCCCACTGACCCTACTCACTGTCAAACATGTGCTCAGTGGCAGGAACTCTCGAGAGCCACAAAGGAAATGTTCCCATGGCAACAGTGAACAGGTGTTTGACAATCAAAGAGACAGGAGGCTGCCAGGAGGACCATCGCTAGGAACAGAAAGAGATGAGACATAGGGGCCCTGCCATCTTCCGGGAATAGTGGAAGGTTCAGACACGGCTGGCATCTACTAGGGCTGGACTGCAGGACTTCTGGAGGCTTCTAATTAAAAAAAAGAGCAACACCGGGGGTGTATGGGAGAGTTTGGAGGGAGTGAAGGGAAAGGAGAGATGATACAATCTTGAAAATCATAAAATAAAGAGAAGAGAAGTGATGTCATAAAAGTCACCTGTAGGACTATCGCCTAGCAACTGCATGGGCTATGAATTGTGCAGATGAGAACTGGGGGGATGTTTCCATTGTAATTATCTCCTGTCCACATGAATGCCCTATGGCAGCTTCTCTCTCTGTGTGTGTGCATTGCATGTGCATGCATATCTGCATGTGTGCTGCATGTTTACAAGGATATTTGTGTAGAAGCCAGAGTACACCCTCAAGAGTTCTTCTTCAGAACATCATCCGCTGTGCTTTTCAGGAGACAAAGTCTCTCTGCTACAGTTCTCACCAACTAGGTGAGGTGGACTGGCCAGCGAACCCCAGAGATCTGCCATTTCTACCTCCCCAGTCTAGGGTTACATGCGTGCTCCACACCTGTGCTTATGACATGGATTCTAGGGATCAGACCATCCTCCTCCTGCTTGCCAGGCAGGCAGTTTACAGACTGAGTCATCTCCCAGCCTCTCTTCGGTAGCTTTTCAACAGACTTCGCAACATGGGTATTGTGTCCTAAACACGAGGACAACTTGGCCGCTGTGCAGGAGAGTGTCCCTGTGTGGAGTCAACACTGTTTACTCCACAGTCTGTTGGCTGACTGCAGCTGTCCACATTTCCAGTCTGGCTCAGAGAATTCCTTTCTGCTTGTCATTGGCTGTCCCCGACACTCACTGGCAGTGTGAACTATAGAATAGTTTGGGTAGCATGCACTGTTGCCACATCTCAAGATAAGGTTTTGCAACAATCAGACATCTATATGCAAAATAATGAGCTTCCTGTCATATAAATAAATATCATGCAATAAACCATAGACTCCAGTGCAAAACTTTGATCCATTGCATGATGGCCTGGAAGGGAGGAGGAAACCTTGGGATATTATGCAAGGTTAGCATGTCTTTTTATTTTTTATTTTTTATTTTTGGTTTTTCTAGACAGCATTTCTCTGCAGCTTTGGAGGCTGGCCTCAAACTCACAGAGATCCTGCTTCTGCCTCCCGAGTGCTGGTATTAAAGGCATGTGCCCAGCTAGGATGTCTTAACTATGTCGCCATGGCAGGGTATGTAAGAGGACTAATAGTGGGTTAGACACCAACAAAGAACACCTTTTATCTGTCAAATGACACTTTCCAGAGGCTGGAAAGATGACTCAATCATTAAGAACACTGACTTCTTGTCCAGAGGACCCATATTTGATTCTTAGCCCGCAAATAGTGATTCACAATTGTGTCTGTAGTACCAGTTCCAGGGGATCTGACCCTCTTTTTTGGCCTCTGAGGGCTTTGCATGCATGTTGAATACCTTTCCTGTGCCTTGACTCTTGTACATATTTATGCTATGGCTTGCCCATTGGCACTCAGTAACATAAGAGTAGCTCATTGTGTTACGTTAATCTCTTGATATAGCTGTTCCAAAAAGATAAAGTGAATTATTACAGGCATATAATCTACATCACAGTCCTGGTTCTTAAAGTGATTCCCCTTGATTTCATCCTCTGGTCATATTTCCTGACATCTAAACTTTTTTTTTGCTTTTCCTGATGCTTTTAGACGTCTGTATGCTGCCCATGATGCTTCTAAGGACACTGACAGAGACAGCACCTGAAGAAGGGGTGTTTCTCACTTGGGAGACAGCAGGAGTTAAGAGGGAAAGGCCTGTAGAGAGACTGGGGCCAAGGACTATTTTCTCTGAGGTTTAGCAGCTTCTTATGAATAATCTTTTCTCTAGACTTCCTAGAAGCTAATTCACTTTGGGCACAATGGCTTCTTTTAGTAAAAGAAAAAGTTGCTTCTCTGCATGTATAGCCACAGTTCTTCAGAGGCCAGAAAGCTTCCCCTGAGGCCAGGCTACACCCCAGTAGTGGATTTAGCACAGGAGTATTTAAGGTGTTGGAATTCTCAAAACCCACTGAACAGGGATAAAGAATAAACTTTGATTCTCTCTTTTCATATTGCTGCATGGAGGTAAGTATGTTGCCATAGTAACATATCTCTTTCCCTTCTCTTCCCAGAAGCTACATACACCTGCCATCAGGGCTTCCAAATATGGAAGGTGCCACATGTGAGAGACATATGGGAAGAATGTGTTGGGGCCTCAGCTTGACCTTCTATTTTTAGTGTTATTTACCATTATAGCGTTTACCATTATGAACTGTTTACCATTCTTCGTGGACATGGGCTTTGTAGGAGCCTGGATGCTCTGAGATGCAGTGGGTCTCCCAGGGCTCCTCATCCCATCAGCTAAACTTCTATGTTTCCTAAAGCCATATCCATTGGCCAAGACTTCAGCCACAGCTCATCCCTCCTGAATTTAAAGTACCTCGATAGCACTTTCAACAAATACCCAACTCTTACTCCTCCACAAACATGAAAAGCATTTCAAAGGGCAAATAGATGAATAATAGCGCAGAAATCAAAATCCCTCTGCTGTGCACACAAGTGTGACTCTCTCCTTCTTCTTCTGCCACCATATCTATCTGTACCACATATAGCTCTCACCAACATCTCCTAAAGGCGATCATAGAGTATAATATACCTCTTATCACCAACATATCCTGAGGGTGATCATGAAGTATTTACAGCAGTCATTGCAGTGATTTTAACCTGGTGTTGAAATTTGCTTGTAAATAACCATGAACAAGGACTACAGAAAGAAAGGGGGCAGCATTGTGTTGTCTACACTCTGACTCTTCCATAGCTTAGAATACTAAGAACACCTGAGAATCTTAGAGTTTACTGGGATAAAGTACCTGTATGCAGAAAGATCCATTCATTCTTGAATATTTATTACTGAACACCATGCATAGCGAAGGCAATGGTATCTATAGATACTTGAAATGTTCCTGTGCCAGGTCACCAGAGGCTTCCTCCAGCTTGGCTGTCTCCTCACCTGGCCTTAGGTGATCTCCTGTCCCAGCCTCCCAGTTCCCACTTCAGGCTACCTCCTTCCCCAAATGAAGGGGACTATTTCTTCTTTGCATGAGATTTTATACTATTCCGTATCTCCTTTCCATGGGTCACACAGCTCCTCTTAGTGCTTGTTTAGTCAATGTGAAGATTTTTGAACTCCTTATTTGAGCATCTCATATCTTCTTGTTGTGGTGCTAAGTTCTCTGCCTTCTGAGAAAACTTGCTCTGTTCAAGTAGATGAAGAGTACCAGCCCTATTTCCTCTTGCTATTTCTCATCTTCTAACTGGTGTTTTATGCTGGTTTTCTATGCTCCAGGAGGATCCACCTACTATCTATCTATCTATCTATCTATCTATCTATCTATCTATCTATCTATCTATCTATCTATCTATCATGTATCTGTCTGTCTATAAATGATGATTAATCTTCATGTCTACATGACTAGATTTAGAATAACCTAAGAAGCACAGTCCTAGGCATGTCTGTGAGGTCATTTCTAGGAGTTTAACTAAGGAGAGTCTCTAAGCGTGGACCACATCATCTCACAGGCTGGGCACCCAGCTTCAACACATAGGAGGAAATGAGCCCAGCAGCAGCATTCATCTCTCTCTGCTTCCTGATTGGGTGAAATGTGACAGCTGCCTTGTATTCTTGTTCCCATGACATCCCTGCTATGAGGGAGTGTGTCCATTAGAACTGTAAGCCAAAATTCACTCTTCCTTCCTTCAGTTGCCTTCTACCAGGAAAATGTTAACTTTTTTGTTGGAAAAAATAATAGTAAATAATTACCTGTCTATTATCTATCTGTCTGTCTGTCTGTCTGTCTGTCTGTCTGTCTGTCTGTCTGTCTCTATCTATCTATCTATCTATCTATCTATCTATCTATCTATCTATCTATCTATCTATCTCTACCTATTTATCTATATCTACTTATCTAGCTATCATTTACCCATCTATTATGTTTCTATTCATGTTTTCACTTCAAGGCCTATTCAAACTTGGTACCTACAGGTAAGGACATTAAATGCCTTTTAGATGAATTAGTGAATAGGCAACAGTTAATTTTTGAGGAAACAAATTGGGGAGATTTTATGGAAGGACATATTTGTTATCTGGAGGCAATACATTTCCTCATGGAGTACTTTCATGGGAAATTAATGATATTATCAACATATTCATAATTGAAAAGAAGACTCACTTATAAATGAGATTCACTAATCAATGTTTGGTGCAAACTTTGATTCATCATTACAATCTTTGTTAAAACAAGGCGCCCTGAACTATCAGTCCTTTTGCTTGTCCTGCCCCACGCTGCATTCCTGGAGGTGAACACAGGAAAAGGCACTCAAGTGCTGACAGACACAAACCGACCAAACCAACCAACAGCCCTGAGAGCCTAGGGTCGAACATCTATCTTTTCAGGGCTTTCTTTTCCTAATTGATAAATGGTAGAGTAGAACCAGTCTGCAATACTTCCTAAGTCAAAGAGGCTTCTTTAAGTCTCGGGTGGGTTAACAAAGAAAGCACAGAAAATGTCTATACACAATGGCTGGTAGCCTGGACTCCCTGTGGTTAATATGTTTCTCATGGAGAGTCAGATAAACAGAAATGGGGCGGTGGTCTCGGCTCTGCTGCTTATGCTGTGTTCAGATGGTTAGATAATGCTAATTTCATCAGTGGAGAAAAATGGCTAAAACTAGTCTTTACCTCCTCCTGAATGATTCAAGAGTCAGTCGTAAACCTTAATACAGAACTCTGGCTGGCTTTATTCGTTCATTCATGTGCTCATCCATCCATTTCTCCATTCAATAGATATGCATGGGCTGAAGGCAGAATGCGGCCTGGAACCGTAGTGGGAGTGAGGAGACAGTAATATTTGTGGAGGAGAAAAAGGCTCTAGGCTTACACTTTGTATGCTGATGTCATTTATCCCTCACCAAAACTCACAGGACAAGCAATCGTCAGTGTGTACAGATAGAACACAAGAGAGTACTCAGCGGCTCAAGGCATCTTAGTAAGTCTCCCTGCCTTGAGAAGTGGTCTCCACAAACTCACGTCAAGAATAACAAGAATCGGTGTTCTTTATTAAGATTTTAGGAACCAGGTTTCAATCACAATAGTCTAAAAGCCGTGTAAGAATGCTCATTCTGTGTCCGCCGTTCTAAGGATCACCACTGTGGCCCACTTTTTAGAAGACGAGATGGCAGAGGGAAAGTCTAAACTCTCAACCTGGCAGCCAGCACCTTCCTTTGCTACCAACCACTTCCTTCCAGTTCATAAGTGTGTCTTGTTAGCTTTGTGTCAGAGGCTAGATCTTTGGTTGCTAGAAATTCATCAGAGAGTGTACATTTCATGTATTAATTTCCACTTTATGAAATATTTACTATGCTTTCTTCTATGTTTTTTCCTGGGCTCTCAGTTAAAGCAAGCTACAAATCTGAGTGCTGAGGGATTTGCTGCTTAGGGATAGCTCTTCCATCGACTGTCCCCCGAGTAAACTACCAGGGCTCTTTTCTTTAAGAAGTAATCACTGGCTTTGTCCCACGGAGCCGAGCAGAGAGGAGCTGGCAACCCTCAGTAGGCCTGCCTTTGGGACCGGGAACCTCGCCCAACCAGCTTCCGCGGATTCATCTGGACCCTGGTGAGTGGGCCCCAGCCCATCCCCGGGACCTTCTGGCCACTTGGGGCTCCCCTCTGTTGGCTTTGCTGCTTATCCCAAGCCTGCTCACCCCCGGGTATCCCTTCTCATCTGCGTGGTCCCGGCT
>PVIU01011200.1:0-65950 GCA_004026605.1 Ondatra zibethicus
GAGAAGGCTCACATCTAGGGAGGTTGAGAGCCACAGAACTTGATGCCAAGCCCTTGCTGTCCCAGCCCTAGCCAGGCCAGGCTGGGGACAGGGCAGCAACAGGCTCAGGGGACAAGCTCCAAAGCCCTGCAGGAGGGAGGGAGGGGCCTCAGGGCTGAGCCCAGAGGAGAGCAGGCCCCAGGCTGAGCAGGAGCCCCCCAGCCAGGGCCCAGGGACTGCGCCCCACTGCTGACGCCCCGTTGCACAGATCTTTCTCGCAGCAGTCCACGTCGACTTTTAAGATCCCAGAGTTAATGAACCCCATCAGATAGTCTGAGAAAAAGTGCCGCTTAACGAAGTCGCAGGAGGACGCACACATCTTGTTCACAGAATGATCCTTCCTGCCTGGGGGGAAAGAAGAAGGCATAAGGCTGAGTTCCATCTCCACCTGAGCTCTGTCCCTTCCCCCAGGACCCAGGGTTCTAAAGATCAGTTTCGGACTTGGAGCCAGGGAGGAGCAAGCCAGTATCGCCTTGCCTCAAACTCATGCTCTTGTCCCAGGCAAGAGGAATTCAGAGGACACCTCTGACCTCTCCCCACATCTACCTTTCAGTAGCCCCGCGCCCTCACCAGGTCCAGGCTTACTGCTGCTGGGGTCGGTGATCCGCACGCTGGCACAAACGGTATCGGTCGGCTGGCACTGCTTCGGGGCGCAATGGCTGGAATTGGCCAGGGTGCAGTCCTGGCACCACAGGCCATGGGCTAGGCAGGGCACGGGGAGGGGGATGACCAGAGGAACCCAGGCCTGAACAGCCAGACCCTGCACCCCCTTTTCCCCAACCTGCTGCAGCTGTCATGGCAGACCCATGCCCATAGACGAGTTCCACTCCCACAAGACCCGACCAAAGGGCCTCCAGGCTGACCCTGTGGCTGTATCTGCACATCCTGCCTCCCCCATCCTCTTACTTCACACAGTACCCCCAAAGATGGGAGGTTTCCAAGACAGGAAAGGCCCACCCGACTTAATAGGAAGCCCATTGGACCTCTGAGAATGAGGGACCTCTACGCAGTACCAGAAGCCCGTTGGAAAGGCGCTGGATGCCTTCTGGTGGGGGAGAGCCCCGGTGGCTGGAGGTGAGATATGAGTGGTGGTCTCACTCATATGGGACCCCTCCCGGCGGGCCCCCGACTCACCCGGCGAGGGGCACAGCAGCAAGGCCAGCAGTGCCAGGCCGAGGCTCTTCATGGCCGCAGGCAGCATGCTCTGAGAGAGCCTGAGAGAGGAGCGGGGGCTGCAGACAGGAGTCCTCTGGGGGGCAGGCCTGGAGGGGAATAGCCTCAGTCAGAGGACCCAACACCAAGGACCCTTCCGTTTTTTTCGGACCCAGGAAACGACCATTCCCCAGGAATCACAGGGAAGTGGGGGGGAGTCCTTCCAGGAGCCTGAGATGCCCCACCCCCAACCCATCACCCGGAGCATCCACCATCACCGTCTCCCCGCCAGGGAAGAGAAATCTGCCCTCTCTAGTGAGGTGGCCGCCCGAGGTCCCCACAACCTTCGCCCTGCACCTGTGTGAGGAGGGTGTCTTCTCTCCCCAGGGAGCTGTAGGTGCGTCCGGACAGGAAAGGCGGGAGGAGGAAGCGCACCTTACCTGCCGGCGGGGGAGGGGTGCACGCCGCGTCCCCGTCCTCGTCCCCACCCCTGGGCTGGGGGGCCGGGAACCCCGCGCCGAGTCCCCTCCCCTGGTCCCTGCGTGCGCGCCTCGGCGCTCACCGCGAAACGGGGCGTGGAGTGCGGGCCTCAGGGTCGGGGGCGCACTCACATCCCTGGGGTGTCCGCACTCCGGGATCAGCAACGGGCGCGGCGCGGGAAGCGATGCCCTTCTGTCTCCCTGCGGACCGGAACCGGGGAGCAGCTTCGTCTTTCGGGGAACGCAGCCGCAGACGCGGACCCCGTGCGAGGGGCGGGGCGGAGCAGGGGCGGGGGCCGCACGCGGTGGGTTGACGTGCAAGGCGGGGGGCGCCCGGGGCTGGAGGCCAAGCAGCAGGTCGCCCTACCCAGCCTTTGCGCCCTTCGCCCGCGCGCAACGCCCCCTCCAGGCCTCCCACTCCCGCAGCAGCTGCCCCCCACCCCTACCCACCTCCCTACCCGGCGTGGGAGGATCCTCCCCCTCTGCTTGGCCGTGGTCCCCTTGCAGATTCTTGGAAGAGTATTGGCTGCTAAAGGAAGCGAAATGCACAAAGACGCAGCGAAGGAGGGAAATAGTGGTCGGTCATGGGGTTCAGACGCCCAGTCTTGGGGCTCCTCCCTCTCCAACCTCCACCTTGCTTCCGATTGTTCTAGTCAATTCTACGCCTAAGAGCGCCCACGATGCCCACCGGCAACCCGGCCCCAGGGACTTTTGTCACCAACCACACCCACACCCAGAAGGTGACAATCCTGGTTTGGGTTGGCCTGATTCACACCTCGCGCTCCATCTGGTCCTTCTATCTCTCCTGGGCTCTGCGTAAGCCACAGCTACCATTGTTCCTTTTCATTCCTAGGCGAACCTTGGTTTCTGCCTGCTCTGCCCACGAACCTTATACCAGACAAATGACTATCACTATATCAGATCCTTACCAGACGTGGCAGCCTGGACTGTCAATTTGAGCGCATAGTGTCTGTTCTCCTTATTCTAAACAGCATATGCATTACTTCAGTGTAGGTGCACATCGCCTTGCTGTCTGAGTGTTGGGTTGCAAGTAAGGGGAACACACAGTCATAGAGCCTCCTGCCCAGTGCCACACCAGTCCCTAGGTGACACGCCAATAATGAGACCAAACATCCTGAGCACTTGAGTAGTTCAGAGTGCTGAAAAAGAGTGGGACTAGACATTTTGAAGAAAGGATCTAGATGAAGAGAGTGCAGAGGGTAAGAATTAGTACATACACAATTCTCTTCAAATGAGTCAATACCATAACGGAGTCCAGGACCAGTCTGCTGGACAGAGACAGGTGTGGGCAGAACCTGCGCAGGTCGGAGAATGAGCCTTAGTATGAATTCTTGCAGAGTAGAGGTGAGGCTTCTAGGTAAGTGTTTTCTGTGGAAATGCAGGGAGCGGGCTTCCGGCCGGCGAGTGAATGGTCCATGAACCCAGTTCATCGTGATCACCACTTGGAAAAGCCGATGCCTGTCTAGATTTACCTCCAATGCTAGTAAACCAGAGTTACACAGAGATCTAACCAAAGAGTTACACAGAGATCTTAGACTACAAAGATAATGTGCTTATTAAGACATGCTAAAGATCCCAGAGAACCTAGACAAGAATGAGGACCCTAAGAGAGACATACATGGATCTAAATTACATGGGAAGTAGAAAAAGACAAGATCTCCTGAGTAAATTGGGATCATGGGGACCATGGGAGAGGGCTGAAGGGGAGGGGAGAGGAAGGGAGAGGAGCAGAGAAAAATGTAGAGCTCAATAAAATCAATTTTAAAAAAGAGAAAAAAAGACATGCTAAAGAAGGACCATGTAACCACAAGCTAAACAGCAAATTTATCTGAAAGAAAGAAAACCCTGAAACTTCATTTAAATGATTAAAGATCGATGGAAACCTTGGAAGTATTATCAGTAAAAGAAGCCAGTCACCAAGAAAGAAGGAACAGCAACAACAAACCAAGCAAACAAACAACAAAAATAAAAAAATCAAAAATAAAAAAACATTTTATTTGTGTGAAATGCCCAAAATTTAAAAATCCAACAAAGACAAAAAGATTAGCCAAATATGGGGGAGGGAGGGAGTGAGAATGACTGGTTTGGGACACTATTAATAAGTGAAGTGATTAAAATTTCATTTTGTAGTAATGAAATGCCCCACAATTAGATCATGGTGATGGATATGCAACTTTGTTAATACACTACAAGTCACTGAAATGTATCCAATAAAGAGTGCATTGTATGTTATGTAATGTGTTATATCTTAACAAAGTTGTTCTTAGAAAACAAAAAAACTCAGCAGAGTTGGTTAGCAAATTAGACACAGATGAAGAGGGAATTTATGAACTGGAAGACAAATCTAAAGAAATCATCAAGAAAGGCTGGGGTTATAGTTCAGTGGTAGAACTCCTGCTCAGAAGTAATCAGGAATGCAGCACAAGAGGTAAGTTGAGACACAAAGAACCACCAAAAATTGTGTGCAGAGAGCCAAGGAAAGTCTAATTGAAATCTCAAAGTTGGTGTTTGGAGACATTCTATTTAAACTAAGTCAGAACTGGTGAAAGGTAAATGTCCGTAAAGATTCTAATGTATAATAAATAAAATAACAAATGGCAGTTCATCTAAGCAGAGCATAGTGAAATTGCAGACCACCCAAGACAGCAAAATCTAAAAAATGAAGGCGATAATTCTAATGAATCTGGTGGCAGGACAATCAAAACCAAAGAGAATGAAATAGTATATTTATAGTGCTCAGAAAAAAAAAAAACAAAAAACAAAAAAAACACAACTTCCTAACTCAGGCATTTGTGCACCATTTTCCAAAATTAAGTGCAAACCAAATTTTTCAGCTAACCAAAAGTTTAAAGAACAGTTTAGTAGTAAGAAATCAAAGAGCCTGACTGAAAATCAACAAAGACTCTAAGTAGACACTGCTCAAAAGAAGGCATCCAGGCAGTTTCCAGGTCTGCAGAAAAATACTGAACATCACTGGTTACCAGGGAAACGCTTATTCAGGCCATAATGAAATGTGACCTGACATCAATTAGGATGATGATTACAAGAAAGATGGGTACCACAAGTGTTGGCAGGATGCTGAGGAGGGGAATGTGTGCAGGATCTCATTTGAGGAGCAGAGATAGAATGGCAATGACCAGGAACTAGGCACCAAGAGACACAGTGTCCCTTCGGCAGGAGGGTTAAGTCATTAAGATCTGTTACTCAGCCCAGGGCCATAGTTAATACAATATACTTTTTAAATTAGTAAGATAAAGTGTTTTAAAGGTCTTCACTGAAAACTTCAGAGGGTGAAAAATTGATTGGCTTCGTTTAATTTTTCTACAATGTATTGTGTATCTAAACCTTCCCTGATACCTCTAAAATACAACTATTATTAACCAAATGTAACACTTCCCTTGGTTTTGCTTTCTTGTTTCATGGTCATGCTGGGTAGCTCAAGCTGACCTCTAACCCACTATCCTCCCACCTCGGCCTCTGGAGTTCTGAGGTGCCAGGTGGGTACCACTACACTGTTACCTTTGGTTATAAAGGTTACCCCCTCCCAAGTGCCAGTCTCCAGCAGGTAGCATTATAGGGGATTTTCCTGGAAACTTTAGGGGATGGGGATGGAGAAATGAGGACTGGTGGCAGGTCCTGTGGAGCTGTCCCTGGCCCTTTCTGTCTCTTGGCTTCCTGTCTGCCAAGAAATTAGAACAGCCTCTCTATCAAATGTTCCTGCCATGATGTCCTGCCCAAAGCCTGGTGCCAAGGACATAGACAGACACCTCTGAGACAGGGAGCCATAGTATAACTTCCCTCATTTAAGTTGATTATAGAGGCATTTCTGTCAGAGCAACAAGAAAGCTAGTACCATGACTTGAAGTTTTTGGCTGATTATTTTGTGTTTGTTGTAGGAGATTTGGGGGTGTTATTTTTTATAAAGATAGGCTCTCATGTAATCCAGTCTGGCTTTGAACTTGCTATATAGCCCAGACTGGCCCTGAAATCCTGATCCCCCATACCTTTGTCTTTTCCAAAGGCTGGGATTATAAGCATGCCCCACCACAACTGGAAGGCTATTTTATAGTTTAAATAAATATTTGTCAGATAAAATTCAGAGAGTTTTACCACTAACCACCCTTCACTAAATAATCATGTAAAGAAGATACTTCAAGAAGGAGCATGGTGGTAAAAGGAGGCCCAGATACAAGAGTGAGCAGAGAACTGGTGTATAAGAAGAGAAATCTAAGTCATCTTATACAAACAAAGACATCTGCCATGTGGCTTCTAGACAGCTAGAGCCCTGGGCAGCAGCACGTGCCAGACAGGAGGCTGCTCTGGGGTGGGGAATCCAAGACCCTGCATTGTTAAGAAGCAGCTAAGTGAGCAATGAACTTTAGACTCCTTTAGATGCTCAGGATGCAGAGGAAGGTTTCCAGGGCAACCACAGGCAGCTCTCAATGAAGGGACCACACATGGGGCAGGCAGCATGTGCAAAGGCTAGAAGTGGAAAGACACTATGGATGCAGGGCTGGAAGGAAGGCAAAATGGGGGGGGTGGACAGACAGAGAGCCTGGGAATCGACAGGGAGATGGCATGGGAGGCAAGATATCAGAACCTTCATGGTTTTGGGTCCACAGTATAGGGCATGGACTGTGCCCTGAGGACTGTGAGAAAATTCCTGTTGGAGAGTATATAACTAATTTTGTATGATAACTTGCTAGCCCATGGTACTCAGATGATAAGTCAAACATTATTCTGGGTGTCTTTGAGGATGTTTTTTGGATGAGATTAACAATTAACCAGCAATTTTTTCCTTTCTCTTCTTTCCTTTATTCCTAGGTTCTCACTATGTAGCCCATGCTAATCTCAAGTCACTAGGTGGCCCAGATGAGTGCCACCTGATCCAGACAGGTTAACATTAATTATATTGTACCTATTTATTTATATTTGGAGGATGTGCCATGACTGTGGGTGTGTTGTGTAACATTATTACAGGGGAGATAGGAGCAGTTATCTATCACCCCAGATAGGGAATCACAGCAGACCAAAGCAAGATACCATCAAAGTCCAACTTGCTGAACCAACTGATTTTAGTCATTTCAGTGTTACTTAGAGAAATATGGGGACTCCTTGCAGGACAGAAATGACTCAAAGGCAGCTGGATCGCCAAAATCCCATCCTAGGATAGGTGCTAAGTTCAGGGAAGCTAGAAACCAAGGGCACACTGAACAACTTGCAGGCAGAGCCACAGGTTGGAGAGTGTCTCTTCCAGCCAGTACAGCTGCTCTCTCTCTTTCAGGTGGCTTGGTTGATCTCAGAGTGGTCCCAGTGTTCCTCTCTGCTTATATACATTTGCTAGGTAAGGGCCCTAGTGAGTCTAGTTGGTTTTAGGGACTTCCTGAGGCCTTGTTATTTTTTTTTATTTTCTGAATTTAAAGAATTTCCCTACAGGATCGACAATTTCCTCCCCCTTGACAACATCCTGAGTCCTGTGTCCTAACCAGCTTTCCTCCATGATGGAGGCTTATCTAGGAAAAATTGCTATACAGCAGGGCACATGTCAGAGGTCAAAAGATAACATATAGGAATCAGTTCTCCCCTTCCATCATGTGGGTCCTAGAGCTTGAATTTAAGGCTTAGCATTAAGAACCTTTACTCACTGGCCCATCTCACTAGAGCATAGATTAACATTTAAATCTTGATTAAGTGCATACCACAAGGACATGTGTTCAACTATGTTCATAGCAGCATTGTTTGTCATAGCCAGAATCTGGAAACAGCCTAAATGCCCCTTGACCAAAGAATGGAAAAGGAAAATGTGGTAAATTTACACAATGGAGTACTACACAGTGGAAAAAAAATGACATCTTGAAATTTGCAGGTAAATGGATGGATCTAGAAAACATCATATTAAGTGAGGTAACCCAGACCCAGAAAGACAAATATCATATGTACTCAATCACTTTTTTAGACATAAAGCAAAGAAAACCAGCCTACCATTCACAATCCCAGAGAACCCAGACAACAAAGAGGATCCTAAGAGAGACATACATGGAGCTAATCTACATGGGAAGTAGAAAAAGACAAGATTTCCTGAGTAAATTGGAAGCATGGGTAGAAGGAGAGGGGAGAGGAAGGGAAGGGAGTGGAGAAAGACATATAGCTCAATAAAAACAATTTTTAAAAAGAATCTTGATTAAGTAAACAGTACTCCATAGTGTGGGTAGGTCATTTCTAATCAGCTGAAGGTCTGACTAGAAGGGAAGCTCCAGGGTGCCTGAACAAGTAGAAATCCTGCCAGTCCTAGCTTTGGGCATGGTTGTCTCTGGGCTCTTACCTGTTGACCCACCTGTAGGGGTTAGAACTGTTAATCCCCGCATTCATGTGAACCCCCTTCTTAAAATAACCCTGCATATTTACACACCCATTCAGTCTCTGGAGAATCCTGAGCAGGGTAGGAAACCAGTGATGGATGATGATCAGGGCCCCCTGCAGTCCATTCTGGCCTTCCCTGGTCACAAAAAGCAACTGGCAGAGATGGGATTGCTAAGGGCTGTTTTAAGATATAGGAGCACCCAGCAAGTATAGCCTTGCCCTCACTACCTTCCATCAACTGGTCCTCACTCAGGACCTCTCTGCCAGCATGATGCTTCATGTCTGTGGGGCTCCTGTACTAGGGAAGAAGGCAGACTATGCCAGCCAGGCCAACAGGAAGGCAGCCTGGGCTGTTATGTGCATGGTAGAGAACACCAAGGATGCAGATAAGAATGTGGGCAAATTTCCCTGAGGGGAAACAAAGAGATGGGAAGAAGCAGAGGGTGGCTCAGGCTGAGCACTGCAGAAAGCCACAAAGGTCAAAGGACAGCACCCAGATCTGGCCATCTTTAACTACTTTTGCCTCATCCATTTCTTATCCCTCTACCCTTCATGAGGCAGGGGACAGGACAGTGTTTCTGCATGTCCTACCTAAGGCTGACTTCTGTTGACCCTGGAGTTCCATACAGGCATGGTGCGGCTGTAAGGGGTCCACCATGGCATGGGGGTATTTCCTGAGCACAGTCCATTCCCAAGATGAAACCCTCTGACAGAATTCTGTTCAGACATGTAGGAAGTCCCTGCGGCCCCAAATATCAGTATCAAGGAGAGGAAGTGAAATGGGCTTGCAGGGAAGCCCTCTGCCAGGCACCACCCTCAGGTATCCTGTGATGTCACGCACCCCCTCCCTAGGCCCAAGCTAAATGAACTTGCCTTTTGTAACAAAGACAGCACCTTCAAGAGCGAATCACAAAGACTATGGCTTCTGTCTTGGTTCTCTCAGCACTCACATGGCCCCATTCCTGGTATAGCCACCTCGTGAAGAAGCTTAAGTGACAAGGGTGGAGCCTGTCAAATACCCCATGAGTGAGTTTGGGAGCAGACCCCCCCATCCAAACTTTCAGATGGGCCAGAAGCCCCAGCCTGATGTGAGATTACAATTCAGAGTCCCCAGCAAAGCACCTGGATTCCTGCAGAGGCACCAAGAGGAAATGAATTTGCTGTTTTAAGCCCCTGCATTTGAAGGCAATCTGCCTGCCACATGGGGAAACACAGGTGGGTAAGGACTAGCTTATGCATGAGCGGGGGTGGGGGCAGGGCACAGGAGGAAGCTAGAAGGGAGAAAGAATAATGTGTGAGGAGGGGAGGGGTGGCCCCTCGGGAGCACGGAAAATGGAGAGCCTGAGACCTGCTCTCCCCAGGCTGGACTTGGTTGCCAGGGAGACGAGATTCCCAACCTGGTTTCTAGGCTGCTTTGACTTCCTCCTGATGCTTGCGGTCTGTTGGTTTTCCCTATCAGGATTTTTGCAGGCAATAACAATGGTAGCCATGATTAGCAGGGAAAAAAGGGGAGCTTTTTTTTTTTTTGAAAAAATGAAAAATGAATTGCCAAGGTGTGACCTGGCCCCTGTAGCCTGGGCAGCCTCCCTCAGGGAGTGGGCTTTGACTACCCTCTTCCAACCTAACCTGGCCCATACTGCTGTTCCTAAGGCCATGGATTATTAAAGACAGTGGGTCTTGACCCTGCCAGGGACACTCTGCTAAGTACCATGCAAAGGATTGTGGGTTCATGACCCAATGTTTATTTAGTTACTTATTTATTTTTGGTGTGTATCTGCAGTTGTGTGTATATGTTCATGTGGGGGATGCACGTGTGTGTTCATGGTCATGGAGGTCAGCGGTCAACCTGGGTGTGGTTCACCAGAAACTGTCCATCTTGGGCTGGACATGGTGGGACACCCTTTAATCTCAACACTCGGGAGGCAGAGGTGGGTGGATCTCTGTGAGCTCCAAGCCAGCTGGGTCTGCATAGAGAGTTCCAAGACAGCCAAGGAAAGAGAGGGAGGGAGGGAGAGAGAGTACACTGATTTTTGAGGCCTCTCTCAAGTTCACCAAGTAGCCTGGCCTGGTAGCCAGTGGACCTCAGAGATTGTCCTGTCTCCACCTCCCCTGAACTGGGATAATAAGTATGCCCATGGAGGTAAGAGGAGCACATCAGATTCCCTGAGACTGGAGTTACAGACGATTGTGAGCCACCATGTGGGTCATAGAACTCAACCCTAGTTCCCTACAAAATCAACAAGTGCTTTCAACTGTTGAACTCTCCAACTCCTTTTCTTATGTAAAGGACTGGTAAATTGGAGTTGCCAGTCAGAACCAGGGACAGCGCCAAGGCTCTATTTTGTATGTCATTAGCAGCCCAGGACTCAAGAGTCCCAGAACCAAAGAGAAGAGAGCAGATGGCAGGGATGAGGGGTGAGGGGATGCTGAGGCATGCTGCAGAGCTTGCTGCTTTGGTCAGTGCTGCCAGGATCCCTGAGACTGAGCTTGGAGGAGTCACAGAAGCTGGTCCTATTGCAGTGGCTCATACCCATGACATAAAGAAATCATTGTTTCCTAAAACTTCCCAGTGACATGCCCCCAATGGGAACCAGAAGAAGAGCTACATAGTGAGGGTGTCATGTGACCACAAGTCAAGCCTGCAGCTAGGCCCAGATGGTGGGGAAGACTCTTCTTTGACCCTCAGAGAGGGTGTGGTCCTGCTGACACCTTGATTTAAAACGTCAAGCCTTGACTGAGTATGATATCACACACCTGTAATTCCAATACTTGGAAGGCTACAGCAGGAGGATTGCCATAAGGTTAAGACCAGCCTGGGCTACATCATGAGTTCCAGGCCAGCCTGGGTTACAGAGCAAGAGCTTAGCTTGAAAACAAACAAATCCAGAAACCTTCTATTCTAGCCTCAGCATGGCTCAGGAGTATCGCTCTTGCTTGCTATTTACAAGGCCCTTCTAGAACAACAAAACCTACCCTCTATCTTTGAACTGCATGAGAGAATGAGAATAAACCTCCGCTGGCCACTCCAAGCTGCCTCTTCAGCTCACCAAATAGGCTAGCCTGGTAGCCAGTGGGCTTCAGGGATCCTCCTGTCTCCACCTCCCCTGTGCTGGGATTATAAGTGTGCCCATGACCAGCGGAGCCCCTTCAGGTTGAGCGGTCAATCCTCCGGCATAAGTGTTTTATTATGGAAAACTTTAGGCCCAGAAGTTGGAAGAATTGAACAAGCAGCACCCACAAGCTCTGTTAGCCTGCTGGGTGTCTCCCTTCCCTCCAACCCTCCCTCCCATCTTGCCTTCTTGAAGGGCTTCCAAAGGAGCTGTGGACATCTGCATTGTCCCCCTGAGACCCCAGCATGTGTGCCATTGGCTAGTCAACAGTGCACTGTGATATCAGAGGTAAAATTCTTACTTAGTGAAATGGGTGAGCCATTCCACAGCAAATTCTATCAGCCACATGACACCCATAGTCCTCTGCAAACCAGACATTTCCGTCACCCCATATTCCCTCCTGCCCACTCACAGTTCTCCTCTTTTCCCAAGGCAACCATTAGGAAATTTGAAAAGGCTGTATTGGGGCTGGAGAGAAATGGCTCAGCTATGAAAAGCTAGGCTCGCAAGCAAAAATATAAGAGAAAGGGTTGTAGCTAAGTGTTGTCTGCCCTGGCCCTGGCAGGAGTGGAAATCCAGGTTGTCTTGGTCTGCTATCTTTTTCTGTGATAAAACACTGACCAAATCCAACTTGGGGAGGAAAGGGTTTGTTTCAGCTTACAGCTGCTCGGTCACAGTCCGACATGGAGTGGAGTCAGGGCAGGAACTTAAGGAGGGGTGCTGCTTACTGGCTTGCTCCCATCACTTGCTCAGCCTGCTTTCTTATAGAAACCAGGACCATCTGCCTCAAGGATAAGTTGTCCCCAGTGGACTGGACCCGCCCACATCCATCATTAATCAAGAAAATGCCCCCGCAGACATGCCTGCAGGCCAACTTGATAGAGACAGTTTCTCAGTTAAAATTCCTTCTTTCCAGATGGCCTTAGCTTGTGTTTGTTAACAAACCAAAAAAAAAAAAAAAAAAAAAGAATAGAAAAGAAAAAAGCCTAGGCAACACACATGGTATGTTATTTTGTGTCATTCCTTGACGTGTGTCACTGCAGGCTAGCAATGTTCCTTTACTTCACTGAGGAACAGTTGTTCAGATGAATGTCCACAAGTAGGGCTTGTCGTTAGATGTTGGACACCAGCTGTGGCTTTTACACCCCAGGCCTTGGTGTGGACATGAACTTCCCAGGGTCTCCAGTCAACAGCTGGGTGTAGATTGTCAGATTTGAAGGTCAGGTGATGTTCTAAGCAATTGCTGGGTTGGGGGGGGAGAGCTCTATACTGCAACCATGTGGGTGTGTGCGGTGCTGTATAGGACACTGGCACTTTCTGTGATATTGCTCGGCTCTGAGAACTCCCTCATGGTCCCTCTACTTCCTGCCCTGGAGTCTTATGTTTTTCTGCAGTTCTTGCTTCTTACACGAGCATCTGAAGCCCACACTGAGTGTGCTCAGTGCCACATGCCCTGACACTTGGGTCACATACAAAGAAAAGATGGGGCAAAGTGTTCAGTGGGTAAAGTGTCTGTCATACAAGACCGAGGACCCTAGAGCCCCACACAGCTGAGCACAGTAGGGCTGTGATCTCAGTGCGCTTGTGGGAACTGGGGAGTGGAGAGGGAGAAGTTCCTGGCATGTGTGGTGGTGAACAACAGACCCCATTTCAAACAAGGTGGAAGGTAGGGACAGACACTTGACCTCTATATGTTGTGGCACATGTGTGCATACACACACACACCATAGAGGTTGCATGGTAAGAGAGAAAGCAAGGCAGTCAGCTAAGACACTCTCACTGCCCTGAATTAATCCTATCCCATGAGAATCCACCCACTCCCCAGACAGCATGAATCTACTCCCCAGTGAGGGTGAGCCCCAAGAACTTTCATGAGGCCCCACCTCTTAAAGGTCCCACTCCTTGTACCACCAGATTTGGATAAAGCTCTGAGTGTATGAACCTTTGGGGGACAAACCACGTCAGAACTGCAGCACAAGGAACATCAGGAAACAGGCACCCTCTCCTAAAGGAAAAAGGATCAGAAAGCCTGAACAAACCATTTCCAGAAACACTTGCTCACTCATCACTTCAAATTCAAGGCTTCAACGGTTTTATTCGTCATCCTTTTAACCTGTGTCTCTTCCCTTAAAATGCTGCTGCGGGGGAAGACATCATCATCCACAACATCCGCTTGTTTGCTTGCTTTGTGAGGCTTCAAAAATACACTGCTGTTATTACAAACAAGAAGACTGCGAGTTAACTCCCTTTGCAGGTCATCTTGCCCCGATGCTGCTACACAGAGAACAACATTCGGAGGCTGCTACCTTTCTCTCCTTATCCTTCCTGCGAAGTTCCTGCCGACTTGACACACAGCTGGGCACTCTTATCTTGGCTGTTTTCCCATTTCGAAGGGTTTTGTTACTGCTGCTGCTTGAGAGGCAGGGGTGGGGGGAACTGGTCCGTGGATAGGCACATACACCCTTTGAAACTGGGAACTCCTGCTTCCCTGCCATCACCTCCTGAGAACTGGGATTGTAGGCATGCACCATTCTTCCCAGCTCAAAAGGTTTTGTTTTTTTAACCTACCATTTTTACTATGTGGGTAAAAATGCTCATATTATTACAAAGCCAGAACTCCAGGGCAAGGTGCCTTGGCAGATGCACCATCCCCGTGGTTCCACCCCTATTGCTCCACCCTGTCTCCTCTTCTGAGATCTCCCCTTCACGTGAGATGCATCTCATTTCTTTGTTGCTGACACGAGAAACAGTTGCTTGTGTTGGCATTGCCTTCCTTAGACCAAGCATGGCCACCATCAGCACAGTGGCATTTTTATGCAACAGGACAGCCCGAAGAAGGACCTGTGTGCTCTTTTCTTGGGCCATGATGCTGGGGGAAGGGTTGCGCACCAGTGCACAGACAGCCGTGTAGCAGTAACCCTTGGGAGGTTCCCCATCTTAGCTGGTACAACTGTCACTACCCTGAAAACTTGGTGCGTGCCACTGAGTGTGCGGGTGTAGCCTTTGGAATGGGTTCCTCGAGTGGGCAGCAAGACAGTCCATCTGCAAGTATCTGTGTCGCTGACAGGAATCTCTCCCTGCAGGCAGTGAGTCCTCTGAACCCAAAGGCGACCTGTTGATTACCCAGAGCTGCCAGTCTTGGGGAGATGTGCTTCCTGATCTAGAAGACACTGAGCTTCTATCCATGGAGTTAGGAGGTACATGCATAGTGAATCTGGAAACTGTCCATTCATGATTTCTGATTTTTTTCCTATCTTCTCTTCCTAAATATCTAGGAGCTCCTTAGTGTTCAGGGAATTAGCATGTAAGTTACACACACATCATTTTGTCCTTTTGCTGCTCTTTCTCTGTCCCCTTCTCACCTCTTCCTCCCCTGTTGCCATCCCCCTATTGTTCCTTTTACTAGCTTCCCTCCTTGCCCTCCCACACCCCAGGGCAAAGGGCCCCTTTTTCTGCAATGGGGTGGTAGGTGCTGTCAGAAGCTCTTCCTTTTGTGGCTTCTTAGTGCTCCTGCTGACAAGCAGGGCCTGTGGTCTGCAGACCCCCAGCCAGAGGCTCCTTTGCTGTGCTCTAAGGCTGGCTGACTTGCTGCCAGAGGTTTCTGTGCCTCCTCCTACCCATTTCTCCCTAGCTCCTTGGGAGCCTTGGAGCCTGGAAGGCCTTGGCCTAGGGCTGTAGGTTCAGCCTACAGTTTCTTTCCAGGTTGCCTGGATCTCCATCCTATTTCTCCTGTCTCACCCTCGGGGTTTTGTACTTAGATCCTTGGGCCCCTTCAGCCTCTCCAGCCACTTCCACACACCTGAGTGCTTGGTAAGGCCTGGAAAGAGCTGGGGTCTTGCAGTTTCCAGGAAAGCACTATTAGAAACACAGATGGATATTGCTAGGTCACAGACCCTTGAGCTGCCACCCCCGGCAGCCTCTCCCTTTGCAGAGTTGCGCAAGTGTGGTGCTGCGTGAGTGTGGCCTCGCAGCTCTCAGAGTACTTCTCCCCACTCCTCAGACCTGACAGCCTTGAGTTATAGCTAGACTCTTATCACTGCCCACCCGGCTTCCAGCACACAGGCTGGGTCATGTGGTGTGGAGCACCCCGTTTCCCTGGAAAGCTATAAAAGGAAGAAACCCCTTTTGTTTCTGGGATCCAAAAGGAGCTAAGGGAACTGGAGGGTTTCTCTCTCCTTTCAGCGTCTGTCATGCTGCCTAGTGTTTGATACTAATGTTCCTTGGGTGCTGGGAACTGAAGAGAGCAGAGGCTCTTTCCCTTCAGAACTGCTATCATGGCCCTGCCATCTTTCCTGGGGGAGCTCCACCTTGGACCTATGGGCTCATTCTCCTCCTTCAGGTCATGGTGCTTCCTGTTGAATCCCACCAAAGTGTGATTCCATCTTCACTTCCATCCTATGAACTTTATCTGATGATATTCATGCCAGAATACATTGAATAAAAACAAATTCACGAGTTCTGTCAGCTTTCCAATTAGTGTGTGTGTGTGCACACACATGCGCGCGTGCGCGAGCATGCGTGTGGATGTGCACATCTTCGTGCATGGGTCTACATGAGTTTATGTGCACTGTGTGGGTGCAGGAGCCCTCATAGGCCAGAAGTGGACATCAGATCCCCTGGAACTGGAGTTACAAGCAATTGTGAGTTGCCTGATGTGGGTGCTGGGAACCAAACCCAGGTCTTCTGCTGAGTCATGCTTTGTTGGCTTCAACTTACCAAGCTGGCTGGGACTAACACAGATTCATTTGTTTCAGTCTTAATTACTAATACAAACTTAATAATCACTCTCAGACCACACATTACATGTCACACAGTAAATACACCTCCACACATGTATGGACGTCAGTTACAAAATGGTCATAAAAGATTAATGAGGCTGCAGCGAGTTCAATGGGTTCAAAGAGGCCTAACAGGAGGCTAGCAGAGGTGAGCAGAAAGCAGGTAGAGGCTAGATGCCAAGGGAAGCTCTGCATGAATTAGATAACAAACCATGATGGAGACCCTGAAGTCAAGCCTCGGGGTCAGAGTCGGCCTCTCGGGGCAAGGCTCGGGCTGATTGCCACACTCAGTGTCCTGGAGGAATGACCTAAGCATGGTACCAGCAGCTGAGTGCCATCCTGAGCTCGGTGCCTCCATCAGGAGGGCAGGGGATGGAGGACAGACAGGGATGCTGCAGGAGAACTCTGGCAGGCCAGTGTTTAAGGGTCCTGTGTTTCTGTGGTAGCGTCCATGTAGCAACACCAGGGGCTGGCAGCACCCTATCCCTCACTGGCTACACACACTGAGCACTCTTTTTCTCCTTATGTCAGGGCTTGGCACAAACTGGGTGGTAGAGGAGGACATCAAGGACTCCCTGGGGAACAGGAAGTATTCCTCCTGAGCTGATGTCCAGGCAAAACCCAAGCATAAGCATTTCTTTCTTTCTTTCTTTCTTTCTTTCTTTCTTTCTTTCTTTCTTTCTTTCTTTCTTTCTTTTCTCCGTAGCTTTGGAGCCTGTCCTGGAACTAGCTCTTATAGACCAGGCTGGCCTCGAACTCTCAGAGATCCGCCTGCCTCTGCCTCCTGAGTGCTGGGATTAAAGGCATGTGCCACCACCGCCCGGCCACCATAAGCATTTCTTAACAGCACATGTGGGCTGTCCCTAGAGGCTCTGGACCCAGAGAACAGAGCTTGGGCCATCTTCAGGCTTAGGGAGCCCCTAACAGATCCCCCCAAATGGGACCAGATAGACATACTGAAGAGGAATGAAGGAGAACACCCTTCTGCTCCCATCCCCAGTCTGGACCTTGCCCACCTTACCTCTGGGTGTCTGTAGAAGAACCATCATTTCCCTGACAGAGCAAGCTCCATATCCTGCACCAGGGAGAAAGACACTGCCCAGGCCTCAATTCTCCAGCACAGCCTGAGAAAATGTACCCCAAGGCTAAGGGTCCCTATCCTTATCTGGGAGCCATAGATTCAGGGCAGGGCTTGTATCTCTAAGTTCCAGGAAAGTGGGAGATGTTGGGTCCTAGAGCTTTACTGGGAAGTGCCATGTGAAGGGGATACACTTGGCTGTCCTGGAA
Organism: Ondatra zibethicus; assembly: GCA_004026605.1. Classification (NCBI taxonomy): domain Eukaryota; kingdom Metazoa; phylum Chordata; class Mammalia; order Rodentia; family Cricetidae; genus Ondatra; species Ondatra zibethicus. Next base: position 17,227 of record PVIU01011200.1, read on the forward strand.
GTGCTATCTCTATCCATTCCCCCTGCCACTGCAGGTTCCTTCTCTCTATCCAGGCAACTGTTCCAGCTCCACTCTTGGGACCTTGGAGAACAGCACCCAGTCCAATTGCATCTTTTCCAGGGCAGAGGGTCTGGTGGCTATGATCACAGGAGACCTGACCCATAGGCAGAGACGTTTAACCTCCCTGGGACTTGGGCTAATGAGTTAGTGCCTCCTTAGACCTTGAAAAGCCTTCTGGTGCCTGGTGCCACCTGAGCCTCTCAGAGATGAACAAGAACCCTGGGAATTGCCTGAGGTTAAGTTTGCCACCCAGAACAAAGAAGCTGACTGAACTCTAGGCTTAATTATTGAGCAACAGCCATATCTAGTGAACAGCAAACTTGTGTGACCCTCTTGGGGCACCTTACATATAGAGCCTGGGCACTGGCAGAGGAAGGGCTCTGTCTAGAGCCATCGGGGCACTTCCCTGTCCTCAGCTGGGGATTTAATGGGTTCCCGATTCTATTGACCCACTGAAGTGTGAGGAGTCCTCATGTGGGACCCTCTGGGACCTTTGGAAAGGATGTGCCCCTCCCCCAAACACACACAAAGAAGCATATCCACCCTTGACGGCTTAGTGGCAGCCTACGAAAGCGCGATTGCAGATGGAGACAACATGAACAGATGTGGAGCAGAGAAACGGGAAGATGCCAGGTCCCTGGTGCCCAGCTGATCTACATGACCAAACTCTCTCCCAAGCCCTGAGCTCTTAAGCCCCCAACCAGGGGCCCTGCCTAGTACAAAGAACCAGTTTCGGGCTCTCCCCACATACAGCTGCACCCCACTTTGTTAAGTTTTGCAGTGGTCTTCTGTCTCCATCTCTTCTCCTGCTTGCTCCTTCTCTAATTTCCCAAGCCAAATGCACAGCTGATGAATGTCAATCTTCGTTTTTCAAAATGCTCTGGAAAGCAAGCAAAGCTCCAGAGGGGCCCTAGAGAGGAGGAAACCCACAGAACTGTTTGCCTGGGGCAGACACTGGACAAAGGCCGAAGCAATTTCTATTTTAAGACTGGACAATTCTCTGAATGACAGAAAGCCCATGTGCTTAATGCCTGTCCTCCTGGCTGAACCAGGTAGACAACATTCAGGGGAGTAGCCACACTGTGAAGACCCCTATTCACCTTTAACTTGCTTTGTTAACTAGTGACCTTGTCTGCCCGGTGGTCATTAGCTTGGACTGATATTGCTAACACGCCCACCTCACAGGCATTGCTGGTTTGTTCCCATGTTTACACGGCCAGCTTGTATCTTTACCAGAGAGCTAACCCCAGCACAGCTACCAAAATGTAGCTATGGCTGCTCTTAGTTACCCCCATCCAGCCCTGTCTACAGGGTACTCAGGGACACTCTCTTTCCCGAAATAAGTGGCAGCAGTTTAGAAGGCAAACTTACTCCCGATTTATTTTGCTGCAGTCAGCTGTATTAGAATTGAGGGGTGCCTCTCCAGCACTCTTCGAGGAAAGGAACTTCAGCAGAGTTAGCAATGCTGTCCCAGAGCCTTGCTGGTCCTCATCTCTGGTCAGTTTAGTTCTCTGTCTCTCACTCGGCTACGAGCTTCCCTGTTCCCAACCTCACCATTTTAACCCCAACAGTCCTAACCTCTGCTTTTCCTGCGACAGCTGCACTGAGGCTGGAAGGACCGAGGGAGTCACAGAATTGTGTTTTCTAAGTTCTATCCTGAAGCCCTGGTCCCCGAGCCTCGGAGTGCAGCTGTGTTTGGGAACAGATCCTTTAAAGTCGGGCGGTGGTGGCGCACGCCTTTAATTCCAACACTCAGGAGGCAGACGCAGGTGGATCTCTGTGAGTTCGAGGTCAGCCTGGACTACAGAGCTAGTTCTAGGACAGGCTCTAAAGCTACAGAGAAACCCTGTCTTGAAAAGCCAAAAAAAAAAAAAAAAAAAAAAAGAGGTGGTTATGGTTAAGACATCAGAGTAGGTCTTAATAAAAGAGATCAGAATGGGTGGCCAGACACACAAGTGGGGGGTGGGGACACATGAACAAGATGTCATCTGCACACAAGGAGAGAGGAAACAACCTGGCTAACACCTTTATCCTGGACTCCAGACTTTGGAATTCAGAATAAAGCACCAGTTACTTAAACTGCCTAATCCATGGCACACATGACAACAAACCAGAAGAGGAACATGTCGTGGGTGGGGTGCCCACTACAGACTCATTGCGGGTGCCAGGACAGAAAGGGCTCCATGCCCCCACAGTCACAGTCTCCCTTGCTAGGAGAATCAGTGCACATGTCCTGTCGAATTGAAGGTGGGGGCTGTGGCAGGGAGCAGGATGGCAGCAAGCTGAGAAGCCAGACTCTAGCACCTGAATCTGTGGGGATCATTCCTGGCTGCCCATCATCCTGCCTTCCCTGAAGAAACCACAGCTGCCTTCCAGTAAACTCCATTTCTACTCCATGAAGCTGGGGACCATCCCTGCTGTGGGTATCTAGGAGCCCTGGCAGACAGACAAAGCACCATAATGGGGAATGGAGGGTTGCCAGACTGGTGATTTGGACAGGATGAGCTGACAGCAGACAAAACAGAGCCAGCAGCAATGAAAGAGCTCGTGACAGCCCACATTTCACATGGTACTGAAAGAACAGCAGAAAGGTCTCCTGGGTCACTTGTCGTGGGAAGCCAACATCTTGGGGGTTAGAGCAAGGTACTAGAAAGCATGGCCCAGGAGTTTCCCCCACCTACCAAAATGATCTTGTTCTTGCTATGGCTATGCCCAGGCGCCACAGGCCTGGCTGAATCCACCTACAGGGGTGTAGGTCTGTAGCAAGCCGTTCCACCTTCAACAGTGTTAGCCAACAGGCCAGGTCCCCAGCAGGCCAGCAGGTGGCAGGGCAGTTTCCTGAGCACTCAGTCTTCCTCCCTTCTCACCATAATCCCCAGAAGATTCTTCTCCCAGTGAAGGGCCAGAAGCAGCCAGGAACATCCCTGACTTTCCCTACCACTAGATGCCTCCGACTGACTTTGGACTCCAGCCCGATCATGGTGTATTCAAGCCGGAAGTGATGTTAAGCAGGGAAGATCCACAAGATGCAATTTTACATTAGCAAAAGTCTTGTGAGCACCTTCAGGAATAGGGAGGACTCCGTCGGAGGTTGAGCTGAATGTGCTTGTTGCGTTGGAGTCTCTCTGTGGAGGTTCTGAGTTCAAAAGGACAGTTCCAGCAACTGCTGGGACACTCACTGCTCCACCAAAGGAAACCAAAAATTGACAGTGGCCCCAAGCAGCTCATAGCCCTGAAACGTTCAGCTGATAAGGAACCCCAGAAGTAGGGAAACACCTGACCAAGGCCTGCAGTTAGGGACAGAGCCTAGCCACCTCCCCTCCAGTGGCTCAGCTCATGGACTTGGCAGGAAGGATGCAAGAAATAAACTTTCCAGTCTCAGGGTCCTCTTGAAAGTCAAAAGACTCCTCCCCACATTTCTAAAACAGAAACAGTTGCTAGGGAGAGGAAACTCTCCAACCAGCTGAGCTGTCAGCTGAGCAGGCTGGGAGCTCAAAAGATACAGTTTTCATGAGTGGTCACCCATGCTGGAGTGGGTATTGGGGTGACATAGTTGCCTTTGAGTCATTCATGCTCATGTAAGTAACCCCAATAAACTCATTGGTTCACTAAGCTAACCTTGGTGGAATGGTGTCTGTGGTCTGTCATCAGTGACCTGACTGAGGTGAATGGACGCTTCTTCGTCTCTTTCCAGGAAAGATCACATAACAAACTTGGCTGTGCTTGCTGTTAGCGGCCTTGCTTGGAGCCTGTTGCCATCTGTCAGAGAAACCAAGCAATGTGAACAAAGAGGTGTCTACATTTCTTGGGGAGTTTGGGACAGGCTCCAGGCCATCACTGCTTGGCTTTGTGCTTTCTGATTGCCCACAGGGTGACAGTGGAATGGAGGAGGGGGCGGGGACAGAGAAGTGACCTAATTCTACTCTCTATTTCCTTTAGCAATTTGCCCTATCCTTGGGGTGAATAAATACACCCACAATTTCCAGGACCCCTCACAAGTAGTCTGGTCCTCAAGATAAGGGTAGACAAGATAGGACCCCAACCAGCTTGCACTCCCAAGGCCTCAGCAGTCAGCACCATGGCCAGAGTCACAGCTGCTGGGTATACTTCTCTCTAATTTACCACACCACAGCAAGGGTGAGCAGGGGATGGTACATACCTTTAATTTAATCCCAGCACGCAGGAGGCAGAGGAAAATAGATCTCTGTGAGTCCAAGACCAGCCTGGTCTACATAGTGAGTTCCAAGAAAGTTGGGGCTATGTAGAGAGACCCTGTCTCAAAACACCAAAAACTAAAAGAGAGTTAAGGAAGGAAGGCAGACGGGCGGGCAGGCACATGGTGACCATGAGATAGTTGGGGTGGTCACAACTCGAGCACTCTGTTCTGGCTGCAGTGTTGCTGCTGGGGCATGTGGCTAGGCATATGGAAATGTGTTCTCTGCAGCAGAGAGTAGTAATCGCATCAGCCCGCTTATCTCTTACACCAGGGTTTTCCTGCCAGCTCTGCATCCCACCTTAGACTGAAGGTCCTTGCCAGTTTTCCATGGCCCTGCTCAACTGATCCCACTTGGAGGTTCTGGAAACGTTGCAGATGCCCAAGCACTAGCCTTGCTTTCCCAGGTAGAATGGAAGCCCCCATAAGAACCTAGGAGCCACCACCTCAAGGGGCACTCGGGGATCTTATTTGTAACTTCTCCCATGTTCGCTCCCCCTCCTCCTTCTCACTGTGCCTGATTGCTATGGGCCTGTGCTGGCTAGTCTTAGGTCAACTTGGCACGCAATCTGGAGTTATCTGAAAGGCGGGAACATCAACTGAGAAAATGCCTCCATTAAGATCACGCTGTAAGGCATTTTCTTAATTAGTGATTGATGGGAGAGGGCCCAGCCCATTGTGGGTATTTCCATCCCTTGACTGGTGGCCCTGTGTTCTTTAAGAAAGCAGGCTGAGCAGCAGGGGAAGCAAGCCAGTAAACAGTACCCCTCCCCGGGCATCCACATCAGCTTCCGATTCCAAAATCCTTCCCTGTCCTAACTTCCTTCAGTGATGAACAGCAATGTGGAAGTGTAAGCCAAATAAACCCTTTCCTCCCCAACTCGCTTTTTGGTCATGGCATTTCATCACGGCAATAGATACCCTAACTGAGACAGGACCCAAGCCTTCCATAATGTAACTTTGTCTGAAGTGGCCTCAAATTCTATGAGGAAGACCCTCTCAAGTGTATTCTGTAGGCAAGAGAGTAAAGTCAGGAGGCACAGCTGTGGTTGGAGGCATAATCCCCACTATACAGTCCCCGCTGAAGATTACCTGGACTGGGCATCTTGCTGAACCTGTCCCCTAGCTGTGAGGTTGGACCAAACTGAATGTGGCCTTAAGATGTCCCCAATACTTAAGTCCTCAGGTTACATTGACTCAGAGCCCAGTTGAAGCCTATCTCAAGAACAGGCTTTCCCAAACCAGCAGCTGGGCTTTTAGTGCATTGTATCAGGGATACCGCCCCAGGCTGCACCAGTCAAGTTCAGAACCCACTCCCACTGTGAGGACCACCCAGTTTTAATCATTATTTCTGCCTTTAGCTGCTAGATTTAACTCACCCAAGGATTTTCCTTTTAGAAGTAGGCAAAACCTGCTGCAAGGAATAACCATTCCTACACAGCAATTCATTTAAAAGAACAAGGCTCACAGCAGCATGCAGGGCCCACCAGGCCAAGAGCTGAGGCTGCTTCCAGCCAGGGATGGGCCCCGGCCAAGATAACTCACTGCTGTACAGAAAAGAAGTCAGCATGGTCTAGTTGGACTCCCAAAACACGGGGAGGGACAGGAAGTTACCAGTGCCCATTGCTGCTCCCAGGAGGAGGGAAGAGCAGGAGCTGGGACCTGCCTGTCTCCTTGTTTCTCTTCCTAAAATGTACTTTAGGGATTTTGAGCCTCGATATACAGTAGTCAGTATCTGAAAGGTAGACCTCTGAGTCCTTAGAGCCCCAGCTGAACCTGAGGCAGCCAGCGGGGGGGGGGGTGGTGCACACCACACACCGGAGCACAGGGGTCTCTGCCCCAGCTGGGGACATCAGAGGCCAAACTGCACATCTCTGCCTCATTCTGGGCCCTAGTCTGAGGGCCCTGCATGATGTCCTCAAAACCCACTGAGGCCCCTTGGAAGCCCAAGGTTGCAAGGTGAGAGTCACCTCCGTGAGGTACAGCAAGCCCCTGCTGCTGAACCACTCTGAGCTCTCTGTGAGATGGCCTTCCTGTCCTCAGGAGTCATTGGCTATATCCTGGTTCCCAGCTTGAGGCCTGAGCAGGTCTTGCCTTCTCTCCCACTTCTCACAGAGGATCCCAAAGGAGGGACAAGGATAAGCCACCAAGATGACTTTTTCCCCAGTCCAGCAGGGCCTGCCCTCCCCAAGGTGATCAGAGCTACCAACAGTAGGGGGCTTGGGTAGGAGGTGCTGGGCCCCAATAGGACCCCTTCACTACCTCTAGTGGGACTGTGACCCAAAGCACCTTATCTGAAACTTCATCATCATATCTGACAGAGTCCTTGTAAGATGCCCCCACACCTCTGCCTCCTGCCTACTGCAAGATGGCATACATAAGGCCCTGTGTGCCTATGGCTGGCTGCTTTGACTTCTCCAATAGCTGTTGTCCAGTCCCCACAGCCCACAGCGTCCTGTGCATAAGGTACCCCCACCATAGATTCCTGTCCCGGCTTAGTTACCTTCCCCTCCTTAGCCAAGCTTGCCTTCCTGGACCTGTGGGCCAGGCTACTTCTTTACAGGCTTCTGCTGTCCCTGCCTTGGGGGACAGGTGTGTGGTACAGGTATAGGAGGAAAATGCTGCCTGCAGACCTGAGACAGTGAGGGAAGACAGGGGACAGCCCAGGAATGGGATGCCATGTGTGAAGTCACACAACAGAGCTCAAGCCTTCCTCTTAAACAGGAAGCAGCTTCATTATCCACTTCCTCCTTTCCCAGTTTGGGGCGTGAAGAGCGTCTTTGTCCTTGCTCTCCACTTTTAGGACCTGACCACATCAGGGGAGGCAGACGGATGCCTGACTAGATGCCATAAACGACACATAGCGTCCCTTGCCTGTATAGATTCCAAGAAAAATGCCAGCAGCCTACACAGCAGTGGGGGACATTAGAGCCGGGACTTGACTGGCCTCCTCGGAGAAGCAGGGACTGAGCTCTCTGCTGGGAGAGCAGCAGCTGTGTATCCAGCCTCGGGAATCACGTGGAGGCCGGAAGACCAAGGATACGCAGTGAGGCTTCCACATCCTCTGCTGTCCCTAGAGGGCCCAAGAAAAGGGGACTCTCCAGGTTGGTATGTGTGGCTGAGGGGACTTAGGGGCTAGAGAAGGGACACAGCATGTCCCTGGGATGTGGGACAGCTGGGAGGAAGTGTTCCATGAAGGGTCTTCCGAGGCTATGGTGGGTCTTCCTCATGAGCCCATAGAAAAGAAGTGAGCCCATGACCCACCCACATGGCTGCCTCTGAGTGCAAGTTCTCAAGAAGAAGAAACTTGTGTCTGCCTAGCCCAAGAGAGCCTACATATCATCTCATTCCTCCACCTAACCCCAGGGGAAGAGGATCTGGGCTTTGCTTCAGGGAGCCCTAGCCAGAAGAAGGAGAGGGTCAGCTATGGAGAGTGGAGGTTCCCCAGCTGGGTGATGCGCATGAAGGCTACGTCTGCCCCAAAGCCTGGTCTCAACCCAGACAGTGGATGCTTTACACCAAATGCCGCCTCTACTGCTGCAGCTGCAATGTGCCCCTAATTCTCTCAATAGAATCCTTGGGGGTGGCATGGCTCTAAATTTGTCCCCAAAGGCCAGGATGCTGCCATACATACCTCCAAAGACAGTAGATTGCAGCCCTCAGTACTGCGCCTGCCTGCCCAGCCTTATAAGCTACTTTTGCCTCACTCGAGGGAGCATGAGTAGCCAGGAATTCCCTGCCTGCAGCCAGCACCCAAGTCTGAGTCCAAGACTGCTACTGCCAAAAAGAGCAAAGTGGGGAGGGGCCCAGAGTCCAGGAGCATCCTCAGAGTCCAAGGAGTCACACGGCAAAGGGAAACCAGAGCTCCCAGGCAGAAAGGTCTACAAGCCAGAAGTCAGGTGACTGGCTGCTTTCCGGGGTACTCAGTTGGTAAGGAGCCTCTGCTAGAAGGGAGATACAACCCTGGAACAGAGGCCCTGGACCCAGGCTCCAAGATGGCTCTGGGCATCTCAGGACCACTAGACTGGGATCTTGAGTTTTTAGGGGACATGTCCTCACACTGGAGGAGGTATGAGCTCCCCTGGGTCTGCTCAAGAGGCCATGCGGTGAGGGGTGGGGGGGATAGAGAGGGGATGAGCATCCATGCATACTGAACCCACACTGGGATCAGAGCTGGGGGGAGCAGGTATCCGCCATCAAGGTATCAGGTAAACAATCTCATCTCTACCCAAGGGCCATCAACCCTGGCTTAGCTGGACCAGACTCAAGCAGCCTTTCCTGTAGGGCTGGGAACGGTATGTGCTGGGTCTGGGAGGGCTGTATATAGTGCTGGGAACAGTGTGCACCTCCCACTGTTGGTCAAGGGAAGTCAGAATGGCCACACCACCACACCCGACCCCCTCCCCACCCCATTTCCTAAACATAGCTGTCACTCTTCTGAAATTCTCACCAACCCAGGCCTGGGTGTGTGTGGCCCCAGAAGAGGAGGAACTAGGCTCACAGGGAGACCGCTTGACAGATCCAAGGCCCTTGGGAAGAGGGCGTAGTTGCAAGCCTACTTCTCCTTACAAGGTCCTGGAAGGTCCGGGCCCTCACTAGGTCAGAGGGCCCCTGGAGGAAGCAGCTGGCGCCTGGAGGTAAGCACATGGCCTGCAGAGGGTGGGGTCAGAAGGAAGACCAAGGGAGATGATGATCCCGGGCTTGGGAAAAGACTATGCCTATGAGGTTTAGAGATGGGTGCAGGGATGGAGGTATAGGTCAACAGGAGGCTGGGCCAGTTTGCAAATGCACACTCATGACTGAGTCAACAGAGAGGAGTCTTCCAGTCCAGAAGGGACTACCTATACCATGCACTGTCCTTTACTTTTGTGAGTCCTGGCCCTTAATGGTCATCTCACCCTAAGAGAAAGTTGAGATTAGACAATTTTATGGGACTAGGAGCTGAGACTCAAATATTTTCTCCAAATGACTCCCGAAGATTGGCCATTTCTCCCATGCCCTATGGATGATCCAGGAACCTGAGACTTATACAAGTTAAGGAGCTAGCCCAAGCCACAAGACAGGCAAACTTTCCAGGGCTTGGCATAGACTCAGACTCCTGTCCAGCACCCATTGCCTCCCTCCATACCTCAGGTGAGGGAGCATGACTCCAGTACCCGGCTCTCCTATCCACAAACTCCCCTGGAGCTTGGGGATCTGCTGCACCCCAGGGAGAGACCTGAAGCCACCAAGGGCTCACACAGAGTTCGCTGGAGGAGACAGCGGCTGGAGCTAATGGCTTTGCCAGGCAGAAGCCAGGCCAGGTAGACTGTAGCCAGTCCCAGAAGGCTCTCTGCTTCAAAGTCAACAACTACCTACGTGCAGAGGCCCAGGGACAACACCTACCTTCTGTAGCCTCATCAGTGGCTGCGGTATCCCTGGGGGGTTAGAGGCTGCAATATCAGAGGACAGACATCCAGCAAAGTGATATGGAGCAGTACGGAGGCTTCAGGGAGGTAACTCATGAAGAGATTGAAGGGGAAGGGAGTCACTGAGGGAACAGACTGTCAAAGGAAGAGGCAGTCAGAGCAGCGAGAGACGAGGCCAGCAGGATCAAGGACAGGAAGTGAGAGGAAGAGTGGTTGCCAGAGCTACAGCTAGACAGACCACGCTCTCATCTGGATACTCTGCCCTGGGACTCCACTGGTGGAAGGTGCCTGGCCTGCAACCCTCAGCGTCCTAAGCCCTTGTAGCTAGGCAGCCAGGGTCCCCCGAGGTTTGTGACAGGTGCTTGTCACATCAAACTCACAGCAAGCCTGACAGTGCTGAGGCTGGGAGGCTCAGGAGCCAGGACAGGATCAGGTGGGTCCTGAGGTCAGCTCTCATCTTTTGCAGTCCCCACCAGGCAATAGGAACAGCTCAGGTGGCACAGGAGACCCAAGGCCAATATAATAACTTCCCCTTCCTTTCTATCCCTGGAGGTCCTTGAGGGAAGTGATGTTGTTCCTGGCCTGGTGCCGCCTGCAGCTGACAACCAATGTGAGACCCATTGTTTGAGCTCAGAGCTGGTGGGGGCCATGGGAAGCCCCCAGTAATGCCCTATGTCCCACTTAATGCAGACCCAGAACCCTGAGTGAGGACAGTGCCAGTGGACAGAACAGCCTGCGCCAGAATGAAGGCACTCAGGGTTGTCCTCCTGGTCTTGCTGATAAGTGGACAGTCAGGTGCGGATCACCTCAAGAAGGGGTGGCCCAGTCCTGACCCATGAGTGCCTCCAGGAACCCTTTATCCTAGGGACAAGAAATAGGCTTTGGGAGGAAGATGGAAGGCCTGGGTTCCTTTCTCCTGCCAGCTGCAGGCTTGGCTGCTTCAGCACTGCAGGGGTGGGGTTGGGGAGAATTCTGCCTCCTTGCCTAAAATGGAAAGGGTACAGAAAAGATGGCATGTTAGGGTCGGGACTTAGTGCTCAACCCCAAGTGTGTCCTCTGCATCTGGATAGCCAAGGCTCACAGCTGTCCCTGCACCAGCAGGGAGCAGGTGGGCGCAAGAAGAAGAGGGCGATGCGGACTTGGGGTCAGAGAGCTACGGCTACGATGACGACTACGAAGAGGAGGAAGAAGAGGAGACCAACGTGATCCCGGGAAGCAGGGACAGAGGTACCCCACCCGGGCTGAGCGCCCAGCTTCCTGCTCTGCACGGAGCATTCCTTCAACACTTACCTCCTGTCCAGAGGGCAAAGCAGAGCAAGCGACTGGCGTCTGAGCCGGGAGCCCAGCGTGTCCACACCCTGGCTCTCTCCTTGGGCTGCAATTTTCTCCACCCTGAGTTGACACGTCTGCCCCATCAGTCAGCGCCCCCCTCCCGGCCCACCTGCTTCCTCAGCCCTGGGCTTTACCTCATCTAACCCCCATGTTCTGTCCTTCTTCTTTAGAGCTTGAGGTACAGGCTCCTTCGAGAGGGCTAATGGGTGGTGAGGCAGGTACTTGGGGATGGCCCTGGGGTCCCACTCTCAACCTGAGCTGCCCTGTTGTCCACAGAATCCCTACAGTGCTACATCTGCCAGTCGCTACATAGTGGAGAGAGCTGCAACCAGACACAGAGCTGCTACCACAGCCACACCTTCTGCACCACATTCGTCTCCCATGGCAACACTGGTGAGCATTTGGAGAGGTACACCCTGTCGGGGGGTGCGGGTCAGAGAAGGAGCCCACACTGACACCCATGCCCTGCCCTTACCACCTATTCTCTATTCTACCCCTAGACAAAGGTCTCCTGACCACCTATTCCATGTGGTGTACCGATACCTGCAAACCCTTCACCAAGACGGTGTCGGGCACCCAGATGATCAAGACCTGTTGCCAGTCTAAACTGTGCAATATTCCACCCTGGCAGAGCCCCCAAGTCCAGGACTCTCTGGGTGGCCAGGCAGGCAGCCCCTGGGATGGTGGAATCAGAGGTCCTCAAGGTGGCAGGGTTGACCCTCCCCAGGTCGTCAAGGTTGTACCTCCTCAGAGTGGTGGGGCTAGCTCGCCCAAGGGTGGCAGGGATGACCAGCCCCGGGGCAGTGGGGCAGGATGCCCTCCAGGCTGGCCCAAATTTGGTAATACAGTCCTCCTGCTCAGCCTTCTCACTAGCCTACGAGCATGAGGGGCCTGAAGACCTACCCTCCTCCTACCAGGATACCCTGGCCCCTCCCCCACAACCAGCTTCAGAGAATAAACTTAAATTTCTTTGGCGACCCAGCGAGTTGTAACTGCTCTCGGGTTCATCCTCAGGCCTCCTTGCCTTCTTCTCTCCTCGGCCCATGGGCAGCAGTGTGGGTAATATGACAGCCTCAGGTCCAGGCATCCGTCGCCTCTGCTCTGGGGATGTTCGGCCTCCAGGAGCCCCCACCTGCCCGGCTGCACAGAGATACAAGCCTGGAAGGCTCCTTCTCTTCCTGAATTTGCCAGCCTGGAATTCTTCTCCAGAGCTACCACCTACATAAACCCAGCCCTTTTGTAGGCGTGAGGCACAGGGTGAGCCTCCAGCGACCTGAAGGGAGGGGAAAGTTGCAGGGCTGAGACAGAGTGACTAGAGCCAAGGAAGGGAGGAGGCAGGAAGCGGGGAGGAAGGCCCGGCTGCTGAATAGCGGATTCCCAGCTGTCACCTGGCTGAGAAATCCATCCTCTGATGGATTCCAGGCCCTCTCTTCTAGCCCAGGCCTCCGGGAGCCCAAGATAGGCAGCAAGCCTGGGAACAAAAAGTCCCATGAGCTCCAGAGGCAGAGAAATGGATAGCACATCCATCCCTGCCTGGGTGGACAGGTACCTTCTCTGGCTGGGGAGAGGCACGTAGCTGTTGGACAGGTGAGCATCTCCTTGATAGGGAACCTGGCTGCTTGGCTGGTGGACAATCCTTGACTGAGTATGGCCCCTATCAGCTGAGCAGTTAGCATCCTTGACAGTACCAAGCTATTCTTCTACCAGCAATTGGTGCCAAGGCAGATGCCTGGGATAAGAGAGAGAACGCTAAGCCTGGGCCACTGCTGGCTTGGGCTTCAGTCTTCCCACTTGGGCAGCAAAGAGTGAGGTTTAAGGGACTCCTAGGTCCCTATAGTTTGACGTTGCAGGAACTAGAAGTCTAGAGTCCTTTCCTAATGGCCAAGTTTACTCATTGGTATGCAGTAAGAAAACTCTACTGGTCTTCAGTGGTGACGCACCCCTTTGATCCCAGCACTAGGGAGACAGAGGCAGGCAGATCTCTGTGAGTTCGAGGCCGACCTGGTCTCCAGAGCAAACTCCAGGACAGGCTCCAAAGCTATACAGAGAAACCCCATTTCAAAAAAAAAAAAAAACAAAGGAAAGGAAAGAAAAGAAATAGAGAGACAAGGGAGGGAGGGAGAGAGGGAGGGAGGATGAAAGAAGAAAAAAAGAAAGAAAGAAAGAAAGAAAAAAAAGAAAGAAAGAAAGAAAGAAAGAAAGAAAGAAAGAAAGAAAGAAAGAAAGAAGAGAAACCTCCACTACCCACCATCTCTCCATTTCCTTATTGATGAGACATCAGAGCCTAGCTGGGCCGTCCAAGGACAGAGATCTTGGGTGGAAGCAGCACCTCTCTCTCTCTCTCTCTCTCTCTCTCTCTCTCTCTCTCTCCCTCTCTCCTCTTCCTCCTTCCTGCTGACTCAGCAGTCATCTCTACCATGAGGAAGGGCAGGGCAACATAGAAGACAGTTCTGGAACAATAAACAGAAGTCATTACAGTGACTTTGCACCTCAAGGCACGGCACCTACCTCAAGATACCCTTTTCTAGGAGGGAAGTAAACTCCCTTGTCGAAGCTGTCTGGGTTTGCTCTTGCTGTCATTTTCACACATATCCCTACACATAGGCTTCATTATCCACACAGATACAGCCTTGACTGGTTCACAGCTGAGGAGTCAGGCTGCCGAAGTTCAAATCTTCAATCCACCCTACCAGCTCCACGACCTCTGGGACTCACATGCAACTCATCCTCTCTGAGCAGTGGGACTGCAGCGTAGACTCACTGAGGTACCCCAAACCTGACTATCCATAGCGCACTTAGGACTCGTGCACCATCAGCTCCATCAGGCCAACCAGGGCATGGTGTAGGAGGTCTTTCTGTCTTTGTGTTGCTGTCATTGGTTAATAAAGAAACTGCAGGGCTGGAGAGATGGCTCAGAGGTTAAGAGCACTGGCTGCTCTTCCAGAAGTCCTGAGTTCAATTCTCAGCAACCACATGGTGGCTCACAACCATCTATGATGAAATCTGGTGCCCTCCTCTGGTGTGCAGGCATACATGCAGGCAGAATGCTGTATACATAATAAATAAATAAATCTAAAAAAAATTAGAAATGAGAGAAGCATTACTACCTCTCTAAAAAATAAAATAAAATAAAGAAACTGCTTTGGGCCTGTTGATGGGGCAGAACTTAGGTAGACAGGGAAATCTAAATGGCATGCTGGGCTGGGAGAAAGGAGGCAGAGTCAGGGAGAGACGCTATGGAGCCACCGCCAGAGTCAGACATGCCGGAACTTTAGCTGGTAAGCCACTGCCATGTGGTGATACACAGATTAATAGAAATGGGTTAAATTAAGATGTAAAAGTCAGCCAATAAGAAGTTAGAGCTAATGGGCCAAGCAGTGTTTTAATTAATACAGTTTTCTGTGTGGTTATTTCGAGGCTAAGCTAGCCGGGCTGCCGGGACAAACAAGCAGGCCCTTCCTGTTACAAGGGCATGTGTTTATTGCAAATGCTTTAACACCGCCAGCTCCCATCTCTCCATGCCAAAAGAACCCTCATTAACCACTCCCAATTTAGAAACACTGGAAAAACTTCAGTCTGAAGTCACTGCTATAGGGCCTCCCCTGCCTTGGGCTCCAGCCTCACTATCATCTTCCAGGGTCCCCTGGGTCATCTCCCTTCTGGGGAAGCAGGAAACACAGCTGAGTTCAAGCTGGGGACTAGGCAGGTGGTACTGAGAACATCAAGAGGCTTCCAAAAGGAGCAAGGAACAACTTGGGACAGAGAAGCCTTTCTTCCAGCGCTCATCCCTGCCTATCACAGTTAGCCCTCCTACTGCACCACACACACACACACAGAGGAGAGAGAGAGAGAGAGAGAGAGAGAGAGAGAGAGAGAGCACTGCCATGAGCCACTGGAGCGCTAAGGCAGAGGGGTGTGCTGGTGAAAATGGGTGTGCTCAGGACCTTCCTGACAAAGAAGACTAGACACTCAGACTAGGGAATCTGGCTCAAGGTCACATGGTGGTGGCTGCAGAACCAAGACCCATTCCCAGGGATTTTTGCCATCTGAAGGATGTCACAAGCTGTCAGGTGAGGTGAAGTCAACAAAAGGCTGCTGCCCCAGAGGCCAAAGGAGCCAAACTATTCTGAAACCTGCTGACTTCCCACAGTAACCATGTGGGTCAGAGGTGCCAGTCAAAGCCAAGACATCCTAGGCCCTGTCCAGAGCCCAGTGCAGGACTTCATCCCAACAAAGAACAACAGGATGTGAAGGAAGGGCCATGCCTAATCCTCCGGCCGGATGGGGAAGTGAGGAGGGGAGAGGGGTTGCTGGGTCCTAATAAGGTTCCCATCTGGGCCAGTTTCCTAAGGCTGCTGAAGAAGGTCACAGACTCAGTAACTTCCCCACAAATCCAAGCTTATGCTGCAGAACTGGAGGAGGGTGTAGCCTAGACTAGCTTCAGTCTGCAGTACTCCTGCATGCCGGTCTCCGAAGCATGGCTTGGATCCTAAACGTCCTCTGGAGGCTGGTGTTGAAAGCTTGGGCATGAACACATGGTACTGTGGGAAGGGGTGGAACTTTGAAGTGGAGAGCACGTGTTGTAGGAGGCTGCTTGTTTGTCTTCAGCTGTCCAGACTCTCAGAAAATATATTATTTAAATCACTGTTTGGCCAATCACTTAAGCGTATTGTTAGCTAGCTCTTATATTTTTGGTTAACCCATTTTTATTAATCTGTGTAAGCTGTGGCTTACTGGGTAAAATTCTGCCGGGCATCTGTCTCCGGATGGGGCTACATGGCTTCTCCTTGACTCTACATACTCTCTCTCTCTCTCTCTCTATCTATCTATCTATCTATCTATCTATCTATCTATCTATCTATCTATATATATATATATATGTTAGCCTGGCTATATTCTGGTAAGCCATTGGCCAAAAGCAGCTTCTTTATTTATTAACCAATAAAAGCAACACATATACAGAATGACTAGGAATGGAGTAGGCTTTTAAAACCTCAAAGCTGGCCCCCAGTGACACACCTCCTCCAGCAAGGCCACACCTCCTAATCCTTCCTAAAGAGTTCCACCAACTGGGGACCAAGTATTCAAACGTATGAGCCTATGGGGACCATTCTGCTTTTTTACAATCTCCCCTGCAGCTCCCTGGCCTGTCAGCCATGACACCCACACACAGAATAACAACAGGGTCAAGGGGCATCTAACACACATACACAGTCTCAGCCTGTGGGATTCCCCTCTGTATGCTATGAATATGTTTTATTACCATTGGTTAATAAAGAAGTAGCTTGAGCCTATGGCAGGGCAGAATTCCAAGTAGAGATAGAGGAGGAAAGAAGGCAGAGTCAGGAAGATGCCATGTAGCTGCCAAAGGAGACAGATGCCGGAACTTTACCAGTAGGCCACAGCCTCGTAGTGATAAACAGATTACTAGAAATGTAAGAACATCTTACTAAGATGTAAGAGCAAGATAGAAATATGTGTGAACCATTGGCCAAACAATGTTGGAATTAATACAGTTTCTGTGTGATTATTCAGGTCTGGGAAGCCGGGAAACCAACGCACAGTCTCCATTTATAGTCACAGGCACAGTACGTAAAGATCCCAAGACTGGAGGGAGGACCTGAGTGCAGACAGACTGAAGCTGGTACAAAAGACTGCAATAATAAGCAGGACTCAACCCAGCACCCACTTAGGGATGGATCCCCCCACTTGGGAATGACTCCATACCTACTCTGAGGGGTGTGGCCAAGGTTGCCCTGGTAAATGAACAGGCATCCTGGAGTTAAAAGGTTTCTTCCTTAGTGTACTCAGCTTTTATTTTTTAATTATTTTTATTGATTATTTGGGAATCTCACACCACGCACCGCAGTCATATTCACCTCCCAGTCTTCCCATGTTCACCCTCCTTCCCTCATGACCCCCCCACCTCCCTGCCATCAAAAGAAAGGACAAGTCCACTTTGTGTTATCCACATATTCCATGGAGCATGGTCAAATTCCTAGTGGCCATCCCAAGGGAAGATGAGTCTTCTCTGCCTGCATCCAAGCCAAAAGCCATCAGTTGAGTAAAACCATGCAGAGGTCAGAATGGAGTGGGACTGGCTCTCTCCCACATCCAGGGCTGTGGGCTGTGAGGGTCAGGACTAGCCCTCCCACAAGAAGCAAGACCAGCTCTCCCGCACCCACAAACCCAGCATGGCTTCAGGCATCAGCCCCGACCACTGAACATACATATGGGCTTCGGTGATAACACTGGCCACAGACATCAACCCAGCTCTTGGCTATATCAAGGCAATTGACCCGCTCCAGTCCCTCAGCCACTGCACAGACCAGGAGCCTCAACACGACTTCAGGTCCACATGCCACTCACATCAGGATGCCGCTCCCTGAGGCAGCAGACCCTGAGAACATCACCAAGCATTGGGCAGCAAGCAGCACAGACTACCTATGTCCACATGGATCTCAGGCTTCAATGCAGTGTGGAGCAGCAGCATGGACCACTGACACCAACATGGGCTCCTGTGGTATCTCAGGCCATAGTGGTCCTTCGAGGGGTCCAGTCCAGAAAGTGAACCTTGCCCCATCTCAAGACTCTGTTGTTGCCCACAGCCAGGGGGATGCTGCCGCCACTGGGGGCTGGGGCTGCATCTGCATAAGCTCTAGGCTGTTACATACCATCCCACCAACCCTGCTGGGCAATGAACATGTTGATCTCAGGCCTCTCTCTCATCTGTCACAGCCATCACGTCTCCAGTTCTGCCTGTCTCCATAACACATGCGCAGCTCTGTTTTTCTGTCTTTCCCACAGAGCCATCACATATTTGTTCTTTGTAGTGGCCCACCCACTTGCTCGGGTGGCTTCCGAAGACCAGCCCTGCCTCAAATACACAGAGATCACTTTGCCTCCTATGCTTCCTGAGTGCTGGGATTAAATTAAAAGTGTGCACCACCATGCCTGGCTGTGCCCAGCTTTTTTTATCTCTTAATTCTGTGTGAAATGTAAAGAAAATGCACTATCTTTCTAGCAAAGGGTCATTAAATAAGACAAAATTCCATTTTAAAAAATTATGAAGAAGCCACTTGGCAAAAATTCAAATCCCCCTGGGGTTAGCGTTTCTTCAATCAAATATGTGCCCAGGTTTGGGTCCTCTTTTCAAAATTTACACTTTGCTAATCAACTGCACTGCTCTAAGTCAGCCAATATCATGAGAATTCAAGGTCAGCCTCTGATCACTCAGAGTGAAGTACCAGACCACTTTGCACAAGGAAAAAAAAAATCTCAGAGGGCCTCTGCTGGGTGTGCTTTTCTGCTGTATTTGACACAAACACACACCCCTCTGCAGAAGTAAAACATTCTTAATTTTATTATTATATGTGTGGGGTGTCTTTTCTGCATATGTATCTGCGCATCACATGAGTGCCTGGTGTCCTAAGAGGTCAGAAGTTATAGGCAGGGAGTGACCGGAGGTTGAGAGCCATGGTGTGGTGCTGGGAATCAAACCTAGGTCCTCTGGAAGGAGCAGCTCTTAATGGCTGAGCCATCTTTCCAGGCCCCAGAAGTAAAACTTTTTGCCTTTGTGGTCATTTCTTTGGGACCCCAGACTCGTTTCTATCAAGTTTCAGGTTTCCCAGTGATGTCTTTGCCTGTGTGAGCAAATTAGCAAGCGGTCTTTGAGTTGTCAAACTGTCCTTGCCTGTGCTCCTACATGCCCCTAAGCCTGAAAGGCCAGGTCTCAGATGCATCTCCAGAGGACCCTGAAATAAACCAGGTAGCTCTCTCAGCAAAACTGGAGTCCTCGTTCCCTCAGAGCAATGACTGCCCAGCCTCAGCCCCTGGGCACCATGCTCAGCTCTTTGTAGCACCAAGCCAGGATGCCCCTCCTGCAATGCTCCCTCAGACCTCGCTCCTCTCTCCCAGATTCTAAGTTTCCCCGCCTGGCTGACAGCCATAGCTTTGGGGTGATGAGAACTCTACCCCAGGTAAAGGGAACTGATGGCAGCTGGCTCCTGAATTGTCTAAGAAGCAGAACATCTGCCAGATGCCATCCCACTCTGAGTCCACCGTGGGCTCTTCCTGGGTGCTGGGCTCCCGGGAAGACTCAGAGCCCTCAGTAGAGATGCTGCGCTCTACTGAGATGAGGTCTCAGCTCACTTAGCTCGAGCCCAGAACATCGATTTGCTTGTAGATGCCAGGAACAGAAAACCAACTGCATTTAAAAAAAAATGGATGCTTTCACCAGTTGGTCGCAGTGGCTTTTGTTCATTCTCCCAACTTGGGCGGTTGATATGGGCAATATAGTGAGACATCATCTCAAATGAAAAAAAAAACAATAAATAAACAAAATGGAAGCTTTGCTGTGCTTCCAAACAAGCATTCTGGGTGCCTGCTAGCTGACACCGTGGCCTAGCAACCCCAGAGTGCACTTGTCAGTCTGGGTACGCCTGTGTCCTGATCTCTTCTCATTCAGCTGTTGGATCAGGGCCAACTCTAATGACCAGGTCTTACCTTAATGGCCTCTGTAAAGACCCTTTCTCCAAACACAGCCACACCATGGGATGGGGTGGGGACAGGTGGGAGTTCAGAGTGACTTTCAAGGATGCCATTCAGAACATAATAGAACTCTCAGTATTTGGTCAGAGGCCTACCTGGTCTGTCAGCAACAGGGAGACAGAAGTATTGTCAGGTGGAAGAACTGGTTTCTGGGAAGTCCTAAGTATTGAGGCTGTAAACCATGCTCAGCCATCACACACATGCCCAAACACATGCACACATGTCTAGCTGGGTGACCATAGAGATGGCTGGTGGTCTGGGAGTCTCGAACCTCTACAGACTGCTGCAGATGCACAACCCCAGGCTGGAAATGGGTACACCCTTGGCCTAAGGGGTCGGTGGGCTGCTGTGAGCTGCCTTGAGTTGGCTCTATTCTCACATGGCCCCTCCCGAGCTCATTCCTGGTACCTAGGCTGAGAGATGCGTGCGGTAGAACTCAGTCGGCTGCGGATGTTGTAACCAAGAAGAAGGGAAAGAAAAAACAAAGAAACAAAAAGTAAGGCATTAGTTCCCTGGCCAGTGGAACCCAGGAGAAGCAAGCCCAAGGTAGCAAAACAGCCTCTGGGTTTGTCTAGAGAAGGTCCTGGAGCCCAAGACCCTTAGTTTCCTATTTATGTGGGTCCATGGTGACCTGGAGCAAGGTGGAGGATGCCCTTGGCCTAGGCCCAGGCCTAGTCTGGCCCAATATTACAGAATCTCCTTGGTGTTCACTGGCAGATTTAGAGGATCTCCCCTCTACATAGACCCTAAGGACATCCCCCTAGATTGTATTCTGTGTGTTTATACCCTGTCTTATGACTCTCCGCATAAAAGAAACAACTATTCACTCCAAATAGGGAGGAGCCAACCAAATAAAGGTCCCACGGAGTTTAACTTGGCAACATTTATAAATGAGTCTGTTGGGTTGCACCAGGGACATGAGTGACTCATAGGCAGCTGCGCCACTACAAAGCCTAATTTTCCTAACCTCTTCTATATACATTAGCTTTTCTAAGGTGTCCTGTGGCTTGGGCTGGAGGAATGGCAGCTGGACTCACTCTGGACAGGAATCTTGTGACACCCACCTCACCCCACCCCCACTGCCTAAGAGGACGTGGTAATAGTCTAGTATTGTAGACTTGCTACACCGTTCAGCTTCCTTCATTGTCCTACTTGGCTGTGATAAAACACCACAGCCAAAACCAGCCTGGCGAGGGAAGGGTTTTCTCTGCTTACATGAAGGGAAGTCATGGCATGAACTCAAGACAGGAACCAGGAGCCAGAAGTTTAGGACAGGAGCAGTGTTATTTACTGGATTGCTCCCTGCAGTTTTCTCAGCCTGCTTTTATTTTTTTAATAACATTTTTTTCGTTTATTTTACATACTGACCGCAGTTTCCCCTTCCTCCTTTCCTCCTGGTCATCAGCCTCCAACTCCCTACCATTCACCCCCCCACACTACTTCCCACCAACCCTCCTCCCCTTCCACTCCTCCTCTGTCTCCATTCAAAAAGGGCAGGGCCTCCCATGGGGTTAAACAAAGCATGGGACATCAAGTTGAGGCAGAACCAAGTTCCTCCCCTTGCCCAAGACTGGGTAAGGTAATCCAGCATAGGGAAACAGGTTCCCAAAAGCCAGCTAAGCACCAGGGACAGGTCCTGATCTCACTGCTAGGAGCCTTATAAAGACCAAGCTACACACATGCAGAGGTCCTAGGTCGGTCCCCTGGAGGCTCCTTAACTGTTGGTCCAGAGTCCATGAGCTCCCATGTGCTCAGGTCAGCTGTCTCTGTGGGTTCCTCCATCATGGTCTTGATCCCCCCAACTCATACAATTTCTCCTTCCTTTCTTCAGCAAGGCTCCTGGAGCTCAGCCCAGTGCGTGGCTGTATGTGGATCTCTGCATCTGCTTCCTTCAGTTACTGGATCGAGTATCTCTGATAACAATTAGGGTAGTCACCAATCTGATTACAGTAGATGGCCAGTTCAAGCACCCTCTCCACTATTGCTAGGAGTCTTAGCTGGTGTTATCCTGTGGATTCCTGAGGGTTTCCCTGGCACCAAGTTTCTCCCCAACCCCAAAATGCTCCCACCCCATCAAGACATCTCTTTTGTTACTCTCCCCGTCCGTACCACCTCCAATCCACCTCCCACACCCAACCTGTCCAACCCACTCCCTCAAATTCCCATCCCTCATTTCTCCCCCTCTCCAGGCCCAGTTTCCCCTTCCCAGGGAAATCTATGCATCCCTCTTTGGGCCCTCGTTATCTAGCTTTGCTGAGACTGTGGACTGTAGGTTAGTAATCCCACACTTTACTCTTGATATCCACTTATCAGTGTGTACATGCCATGTTTGTCTTTCTGGGTCTGGGTTACCACACTCAATGATTTTTTTTTTAGTTCCATCCATTTGCCTACAAATTTCATGAAGTCATTGTTTTTTACAGTTGAATAATACTCCATTGCATAAATATATCACATTTTCCTTATTCATTCTTTGGTTGAGGGGCATCTAGATTGGATCCAGGTTCTGGCTATTATGGATAATGCTGCTATGAACATAGTTGAGCAAGTGTCCTTGTGGTAGGATTGAACATCCTTTGGGTATGTATATGCCCAAGATTGGTATAGCTGGATCTTCAGGTAGATTGATTCCCAGTTTTCTGAGAAACCAGCATATTCATTTCCAAAGAGCTCAGTCTGCTTTTTTATACAACTCAGGACCACTTGCCCACGGGTGGCACTGCCCACATAACCTGGGCCCTCCCACATCATCATCAATCAAAAAAATGCCCCATAGACTCCTCTATAGATCGATCTAATATAGACACCTTCTCAATTGAGTTTCTCTCTTGTTGAATGACTCTGGTTTGTATGAAGTTGACCCAAACCAACCAGCACATATGATTTTGGCCCGAGATCCCCTGTAGGTCACCACAGCTGTTCTACTGTGATGGTAAAGGTCACAAGACATTCAAGAGAAACAGCTGTGCTCCCTCCTTCCTCCAATTCTTACAGTGTTTCTCTGTCCTCTTCCAGCATGCTCTCTGAACCTCAGGAGGAGAGGAATTGTATACTCTCTTCTACTCAGGCTGGGCACTGCACACCTCAGCACTACTGTATGTAACAGCAGCAGGCCCTCTGTCTTAGTTAGGGTTCTCTTCTCTCTAAAGAGATACACATCATGGCAACTCTTATAAAAGAAAGCATTAACTGGAGCTGCTTACAGTCCATTGTCATCATGGTGGGAAGTGTGGTGGCACACAGGCAGACATGGTGCTGGGGAGACAGCTGAGAGGTCTAAATATAGCAGGCAGCAGGAAGAGACAGTGAACCGCTAGGCTTGGCTTGAGCTTCTGAAACCTCCAAGTCCACCCTCCAGGGCCACACCTACTCCAACAAGCAAGACCATACCTCCTAATAGTGCACCGCCCTATGGGCCAATGGGGGTCATTATCGTTCCTAGAATAAGGATGGAGTAATCCAAGCCAGTGAGCAAGGTCTCAAAGACAAGTTAGGCGTAGCCAGTGTCTTAGTTTCTTTTCCTGTTGCTGTAATGAAATACCCTAAAGCAAGCAACTTAGGGAGGAAGGGTTCCTTTTGGCTCAAACTCCAAGGTACAGATCATCATGGCAGGGAAGTCAAAACAGGAGGAACTTGAAGCAACTGGTCACAATCATTTCCTCACTCAAGAGGCAGAGAGCAGTGAACCCGAGCTGGTGCTCAGTTCACTCTCTCCATTCTCCATCCTGTCCGAGGAATCGAGGAATAGTGTCACCCACAGACAAGATGGAATCAACCAATGTAATCAAAGTAATCTCCCCATGGACGCAGCCAAAAGATTGTCACCTGGGTGATTCCAGTCTGTCGTGTGAACAGCTGACACCAGTAATCATGGTGGCATGGGTCTATAATCCCAACTAAATCTGAAGGCTGGAACAGGAAGATAAATTCAGGGCCAGCCTGGGTAACTTGGTAAGACCTGCTTCAAAATTAAAAACTAGAAAGAAGACTGAGGAGATGGCTCAGGTGATAAAATGCTTTCCGTGTGTCCTTGAAGCCAAGTTCCAATCCCCAATACCACACAGAAAGCTAGGCCTGGCAGCACAGGCCTATAATCCCAGCTCTGAGGGGGCGGGGCTAACACAGGAAGCTCTCTGAGGCTTGTCTGGCAGCTAGTCTTGCCAAATTAGTAAACTCCTTGCTCAATAGGAGACCATACCTCAAGAAATGTCAGGTCTGAGAAAACGCTGAAGGAAGATCCCATTTACATTCCAGCATGCAAGCAGGGTCGTTCACCTGTACAAAATGGCAGCAACCCTGAGAGGAGCAGGCAGGCTCCTTTTTAAACACAATTAGGGAATTTCAGGAACAGTTAGGTCATCTCAAACATAACTGGTTAAGCAAGCAACAGTTATACTAGTGTATTTTAAGGTTTTATCTTTGGACATCCTTAGGTAATTTTCAAAGGGGTTGCAGGAGCTGTCCTTGAGACATTGTGGGGCTGACTCAGCCCTTGTTCCTGTTTTCTCCCTTGTCTCTGAATGCAATTTGTTGATAAATGGCCTTTTGTTGGGAGAGACATCTGTTTCCCCTTCTTAGAGAATGAAAACCTTTCAGTTATAAAAGCGGGAAAGTTTAAACCACTCAGAAATAAGGTAAAGCTGGGCCTGATAGTGCACACCTTTAATCCCAGCACTCAGGAGGCAGAGGCAGGTGGATCTCTGAGTTCCAGGCCAGCCTGGTCTACAGAGTGAGTTCCATCACAGCCAGGGCTACACAGAGAAACCCTGTCTCAAATAAAATAAAAATAAAGTAGTAGTGTGGATGGGGGTTCTGAGATGGCCC
Organism: Ondatra zibethicus; assembly: GCA_004026605.1. Lineage (NCBI taxonomy): Eukaryota > Metazoa > Chordata > Mammalia > Rodentia > Cricetidae > Ondatra > Ondatra zibethicus. The sequence goes on from PVIU01011200.1 coordinate 41,614, forward strand.
AACAGTTGAGAGCATTTCCTACTCCTGCAGGAGACCTATATTTGGTTCCTAGCACCCACAGAGCAGATCACAACCCTCTGTGCCCCAGTTCCAGGAAAGCCAACATTCTCTTCCTACCTCGGAGGGCACCATGCACATCTGTGGTACAAATGTGCATAGACAAAACACCCACACACATAAAATAAAAATAAATAAATCTTTCTAAGAATAAATAAGGTGGAAAGTAGTAAAGGGAGGCACCTGACATTAATCTCTGGGCTTTATACTCATGGGTGTGCGGGCACGCACGCGCACACACACACACACACACACACACACAGTAGAAAGACCTGAGCATATATCTCAGTGGCAGAGTTCTTTCCTAGCATAGATAACGTCCTAGGTCTAATCCCCAGTTGTTGTTTTTAAGTTATAGACATCCAAATGGCCCATGTTCTTTTTTCCCTGTTTTGGTAGACAACAGTTATCAGAGCCTCCTCTGAACTGACCCCACCAGAGAATTTTTTTTCAGTGCCCATGTTATTTACTAGAAGACACCACCATACTTCAAGGGGTTCCAAAAAATCAGTCCAATTTGTGGGAACAAGGAAAATACAGTCCAGGCTATGCATGCTTGACTTGAGAGGGTCAGCTGTCCACAAATCCAGTAGTCCGACCACTTATGGATCTTTGCGATAACCTCCACATCTGTAAGAAGCTTTTCTACTGGGCAGTCTGATAGCAGCTGTTGTCTATGGTGTAAGCACAGTGTCTAGAAGGCAATTTGATGGACACATCACATCCATCTAGCCAGCAACAGCAAGAGCCTTCATGCTGGGGCCTATGGCATCACCAGCCACAGGCTTTTGTCCTGGCTTACAGTACCAAACAAACTGAGGAGCAGAACTTCAATTCAACCCGAAACCAGTTGTTTGCACCTCTAGCAGTCCCTGCCTCTTTGTATCAGTGAGCACAACTGCCTGAGATGCTGATATTGCAGCAGGTTGGGTCTAAAACCATGCAGGACTCTTGCAGACAGTTCTCTAGCAGCCTGCATAGCACTTTCTGACTCTAGGAAAGCAAGCCAATAGGGAGGATGCTTCCTGCTCAGTTATAGGTTACGTTCCCTAGGCTCTGCAGCAAAGTGGTGCAACAGCAACTTACCATCTAGTCCTAGTATAACAACCAGACACAATCGCAATACCCCATTTGGTAGGGAGAACCCCAAGAGCTTCCCAGGCCAACAACTCAGTGGCAGGGAAATGAATCAACCCTGCCACTGGGATTTGTAATCAATAACCTTCTTGATTATAGGGATGCTTCTCCCCAGACCTCTAGGGTGCATTCTGCATTGAGTCTTTAACTGCAGTTATAGTAGCCCACTATTTCAAACACCCAGCCTCTGTAGGGTTATGGGGACAGGTAGATGTGCCATTGAACTTCCTCAGCCTGGCTGTGCACAGCAGCATTCGTGACTGCTGGTCTTCTGAGGTGTCCATGGGTAATTCTGAGTTGGGTGAGACCCTTGCTAGTGACATCACCACTGTCTGTTTACATAGTGATGCTCATAAGAGGCCCAGGGCAATGTGCAGATGAGAGGATATTTGCTTGCCCCTCTGACAGGCATAAACCCTCTGATGTCTACTTCCCAGTCCCATAGGGGACAGGTAGATTGTGTATTTGTCCCATTGTAGCATATATTTGCCAAGGTTCTAACGGAAAGCCCTCAGGTGTTGAAACAGCATGCAGAACATTCCGGGAGCTGTCTGCTCTTCTCCAGCCTTTGTTGGCTCTCCAGTCATCAAACTCTGTTGGAACCAGCTGAACAGCTTCTTGTGGTACCTAAGGCAGATGGCCTGAGTTTTATATTTTGGTAAAGACATCTGATCTCTAGTTTCCAGGAAGGCTCAATGGGCTGTGTGCTGCCGTGTGAGGAACCACTAAGGACTCTGGTTTCTGCTGAGCTCTGTTATATATCCATTTCACATCTGCTATCCTCACGGCTGCCAACCCAGAGCCTGCCAGCTCTCTTCCCCACTGACCACTGCATACAGCCCAGTCGTCAGCAGGTGATGTCACAGGGTCAAGTCTCAGAGCTGGCACCCTTCACATTGCCCTTAACTCAGATGTAGACTACCCATCTCCTCCCTTCTCTCCAGCCAAACGCTGAAAACATTTCATCATATGGCTGCAAACACCATTCCTGGCTGGTGACCTTGCTTCCACCATCCATGGGGCAGGCATCTACAAGGATGAGAAGAAGTGTTGTCAGCGTTGTCCGGTGGGGCTGTTGGGTCAATCACAGGGCAGCGCTCAGTGGCGTGAAAAGACACTGACCCCAGCGCAGCCTGGATGTTACTGGTGAGAGGGCCCCCAAGCACCACACCAAATTATTGTAACCTTGTGCCACCTTTGCAGGGTTACATTCTGTGCCACCCCAGAAAAAGGTTTGATCTTGGCCTTCTTTCATCCTAGCCTTTCATCCAATAAGCTGCCTTCGCTGTCACTGAGATGGAACCAGCAATGGATTCTATCTGTCACATTGTACACAGCCTGCGGCCACTGCCTGGCACTATGTACCAAGCTCCTATTTTTTCCATGACTGAAACAAGAACCCTATTAGGACTATTTTGCTCAAACTATTTATTATGGAGCCCTCTGAGCCCTGCTGGTGACTTCTAATATGAAGAAACACGGGAGTTCTGAGACCATTTGTTCAGTTTGTCCTATAAAAATCTTAAAGCCTTCCTGGGCCTTTCTGTTCCAATACCACATGGCACCTTGTTGTCAAGTTAAAACCAAGGATGAGTACTCAGGCAAGGTACAGCATGAAGACACTCCAGAAGCCCCAGGAACATCTCCAGCTGTGTATAGCTGTATACCTGCAGGTGCAATCTGACATCTGCAGCTGTGTATAGCTGCATTCCTGCAGGTATAGTCTGACATCTGCAGCTGTGTATAGCTGTATACCTGAAGGTGCAGTCTGACATCTGTAGCTATGTATAGCTGCATACCTGCAGGTGCAGTCTGACATCTGCAGCTGTGTATAGCTGCATACCCGTAGGTACAGTCTGATATCTGCAGCTGTGTATAGCTGTATACCCGCAGGTACAGTCTGACACCTACAGCTGTGTAGAGCTGTATACCCGCAGGTACAGCCTGACATCTGCAGCTATGTATAGCTGTATACCTGTAGGTACAGTCTGACACCTGCAGCTGTCTATAGCTGCATACCCACAGGTACAGTCTGACATCTGCAGCTGTGCATAGCTGCATACCTGCAGGTGCAGTCTGCTTGGGGATAATATAATAATAGTTCTGAATAACTATGCTAAGACCATTCAAATCTTACCCTACCATAAGACACCCCAAAATCTCACAGCTGGGCCTAGGCCTGGCACCTGAAGTGGACTGGTTTCCCATTCTTAGTCTTAAATTTGAATGTACTTATTATGACTTTGAGGTGTTTTTCTAAGTCTGGAAGACACTAAGATCTTCACCCTATCATCTGTGTACTGAAACCTTCTTTTAAAGAGTTTAAAGATGCAGGCTCAAGAGATGGTTCAGTGGTTTAAGAGTACTGACTGCTCTTCCAGAGGTCCTGAGTTCAATTCCCAGCAGCCACATGGTGATGCACAACCATCTGTAATGAGATCTGGCGCTGTCTTCTGGTCTACAGGCATATATGCAGACAGAACACAGTATACATAATAAATAAATTTTTTTTAAAAAAAAGACTTTTATGAGGTAACCCAGACACAGAAAGACAATTATCACATGTACTAACTCACAGGTGGTTTTTAAACATAAAGCAAAGAAAGCCAACCTACAAACCACAATCCCAGAGAACTTAGACAACAATGCGGACACTAAGAGAGACTTACACAGATATAATCTACATGGGAAGTAGAAAGTATAAAAAGACAAGATCTCATGAGTAAATTGGGAGCATGGGGACCTTGGGGGGAGGATTGAAGGGGGGAGGGGAGAGGCAGGGAGGGGAGCAGAGAAAAATGTAGAGCTCAATAAATATCAATAATATATATACTTTTAAAATGCCTTTTCTTGCTGGGCAGTGGTGGTGCATGCCTTTAATCCCAGCACTTGGGAGGCAGAGACAGGCAGATCTCTGTGAGTTCAAGGCCAGCCTGGGGTACAAGAGCTAGTTCCAGGACAGACTCCAAAGCTCCAGAGAAACCCTGTCTCGGAAAAAAAAAATGCCTCTTCTTAATTTAACATGCACGGGTGTTTTATTGATATGCATGTCTGTGCACCACTTACGCAGCTGGTGCCCTTAGACACCAGAAAAGGACATCAGATCCCTAGAGCTGGAGTTATGGGAGGTTGGGAGATACCCTACATGGGTGCTAGGAACCAAACAGATCCTCTACAAGAGCAGTACTCCCTTCTTGAGCCATCTCCAAACCCTAGACCTTGTCAGCAAGGGCCAGGAGGGCCGGGTGGCAGTGGTGCATACCTTTAATCCTAGCACTTGGGAAGCAGAGGCAAGAGGGTCTCTGAATTCGAGGCCATCCTAGTCTAGACAGAGAGAGTTCCAGGACATGCACAGTTACACAGAGAAACCCTGTCTCAAACAAACAAACAAAAAGTGTTAGCAAAGATGGTCCAATGCAACAGAGAAAGATTCAGTCATTTGTATCAGTTGTTCTGTCAAAGAACAATAGTGAGTACAATGGCATGGAGGTGGGAGTCACTGTCTTACTTGAATCTCTATTATTCAGTCTTCTCCATCAACTCTCTGGCTTCTTCTTCCTTGCTTGTTTGCTTGCTTATTTTCTTAGTTTTATTCTGCATGTACGAATATTTGCCTGTACATGCACCACATACATGCTTGTGCCTGCGGAGGTTGGAAGAGGACATCAGATTCCCTGAAACTGGAGTTACAGCTGATTGTGAGCTGTCCTGTGGGTGCTGGACACTGAGCACAGGTCCTCTGAGAGAGCAGCCAAGGCTCTTAACCATCAAGCCATCTCTCCAGAGTCCTGTCTAGCTTTGTTACTGTCGTAAGGACTTTGGATTGAGCAAATACCTTTCCTAGTTCCCTGATGGCAGCTATGATTCAGGCTCCACTTTGCCGTTGCAGTTCGCACTATCAGGAGAACCCCCTCTCATAGTACTGTGTGACTCTTCCTGGGGAGATGGGGTACACATCTTCACCCCAGACAGGACACCAATGACAGACCAAAGAAAGAAGCCCTCCACATCTAATTGGTGAACCAGTCAGCTGTTTGGGGTTACTTATGGGAGCATGGGTAATTCAAAGGGAAATGCATCACCAAAGATCTCACTCCTGACACAAGAGACGGCTCACCAACACTGCATAGAGACGGCTCACCAACACTGCATAGAGACAGCTCACCAACACTGCATAGAGACGGCTCACCAACACTGCATAGAGACGGCTCACCAACACTGCATAGAGACTGCTCACGAATGCTGCATAGAGACTGCTCACGAACACTGCATAGAGACTGCTCACGAACGCTGCATAGAGACTGCTCACGAACGCTGCATAGAGACTGCTCACGAACGCTGCATAGAGATGGCTCACAAACAAACACTGCGTCTCTAGAGCTCTCTGGCCAAACTGGCAGATAGCTTGGCCTAGTGAAAAAGTCTCTGATCACGGGCAATTATTTACTGCTTTTGTAACCTCGAGCAGGACCTTGTAAATCTTATGTATTTTGTTTACTGCTTGAGTCTTAAAAGCCTTCCGCCCCTTTTTGGGAAGGGAAGTTCCAATTCAGAGAGAATAGCTATCCACAGCAAATAGCTACCTAGCAAGTATACTCCAGCAACATGTCTGCTCCTAGTATATTTTCTTGTTAAGGAGAAATATGAAAATATACTCTGGAGGTGTTGGCTGCCTAACCTTGGGGCAAGCTTGATGTGTTTCATGTGCGCTGTCCTACTTCCTTATCAAACCACCACCGCCATTGCCTCTCAGTGTTCGGGGAGGTTCCCACGAATCAAAGCACATTCAGACCCAGCACCCATCAAAGCTCAAATATTTGCTATTAGGATTCAGCATGGAGCCTCCAGTCACCCTGAGTGCCTCACTTGTAGGAACTCTTAGTCACCCCCACAGAGCCCTCGGAGGTTCCCACCCCAGAGATCTCTTCCACAGCAGAGACTATGATAGTGGGACCTGCCAGCCATGGCTATGTCACTTTATGAAGCTCCTCCATTTTGGTTAAACAGCAGCAATTCCTGAAATCAAAGTAATTTTCTTCCCAGTGACTTGTTTTTCTCTTGATTCTTGGTGCCCCCAGCCTATCAACCCGGGTGACGGTAGTCATGAGGGACGTTTATTAATCACCTGATCTTCTTTTACTCACCATGTGCCTTATTTCCTTAGCAACCCCTAGCAACAGCCCACCGCGGGCTTAAAAAGGGACATTTTATTCTTCTTCCTCCTTTCCCTTTCCTACCCTGTAGTTACCTCAGCTTGGAAGCAGAAGCCGGGCCCTCTGCTCTCCCGCACTGCAGCTCTGCCCCTCCACAGGTCTCTTTCCAATAAAACTTGTGCTGTTGCCGTGTGGCTCCTATGCCTGGACAAGATCACCAGGCTTCGTGGCAAGCACCTTCACTTGCTGAGCCCTCTTGCTGGGTCTAGATGATTTTCTTAACATTTCTGAAACAATTTGCTTTCTTGAGAGCATTTTCCTGCCCAGGTGAGTGGCAGAGCCATCTGGATTAACTCTGAAGGGAGAGGACAAATACCTTTTACCACAAAGCCCCTGCTAGATAGCAATGTTGTGCTCTTCGGAGCGTACAGAATGTCACATCTCCACCCGGGGCAGAATAAATGACTCAGAGCCTCTATTCTTTTGACCAAAATTCTTATTAATAACCCATAACAGAATTAAATAAAAATATGTAAATAATTCTATAAAAATAGCCCCTCTTGGAACTGGGGAGATAGTCCAGGGTTAAAGTGCTTGCTTGCTATGCAAACATGAGGATCTGAGTTCAAGCCCACAGGACACAAGTAAAAAGCCAGGCAAGGTTGCACATAACCCCAGAACTGTGGGAGGAGGAGGCCATGAGGATCAGTAGGGCTTTCTGCCAGCCTAGCTCCAGGTTCAGTGAGGAACCCTGTCTCGAGGGCATAGGTGGAGCATGACAGGATAGGATGCCTGATGTCTTCCTCTGACCTGCACATTTGCACAAAGCATACACACATGCTCATATAACACACACACATGCACACACGCACCTTTTTTTTTTTAAGTTAAGAAACAAAGCGGGGCTTAGTGGCGCACACCTTTAATCCAGCACTCAGGGAGGCAGAGGCACGTGGATCTCTGAGTTCAAGGCCAGCCTGGTCCAGGACAGCCAGGAATACACAGAGAAACCATCCTGGAAAGTAAAAAAAATAAAATAAAAAACAAAACTAGGGCCGGGGAGATGGTTTAGTGGGTATAGCTTTTGTTGCACCTGCATGAGGGCCGGAGCTGTGGCCAGCCAGACATGGTAGTTCATGTCTATAATCCCAGTGCTTCTATGGCAAGATGGGCGCAACGACAGGAGAACTCTCAAAGGCTTGTGGGCCAACTAGCCTTACATATGTAGCAGCAAACAACAAAGAAAGCCTGTCTCAAACAAGATAGAAGAGGGAGTCCAGCACCCAAAGTGATCCTCTGAACTCCGTATGTATGCCAAAGTATACATGTGCCCACACTCACACAAACACAAAGAAAGGAAAAAAAGATTTTAAGAGGACATTCAGTAGTATGATGGGGACAGCCCCCATAAACCTGTCGCTTGACCACCCTGTATATAGACTTGAGTTGAGAAACCAACAAGCAAAGAACACCCAACTGCCCCCAAGGACCTTGACTCAGCGTGGTCCTCACTGCTGAGACTGTCAAGTTCATCTGTCCATCTGTCTGCCCATCCGGACACAGTTCTGCCCTTTGCCTCGACCTGCCTCCACCGTGTTGGTCTGTCATCTCACTTCCTCAGCTCCATTCCAGCCTGCAGCTCAGCTGAACTCTAACTCTGGGACCTGGCTCTGTTGGGGTCTCTAGCGGCAGCTCGCCAGCCAACAGGACTTGTTATCTCATGCATCAGGGATGCTGCCTCTCCGGCAGCTTCCTGCCTCCACCAAGGCCCCTTTGGAGTCTGCAGCAGCCTCTTTAACCCTATTACAGCCTTTTTGAAACCTACCCTATAGACAGACAAAGAGTTGATGGGGATGGTGGCTACAGTTCCAGACAGAACTACTGTGTGCCGTTTAAGGTTTGCTCACAGAGAATGAGCGTCAGTAGTTACAATGGGAATAAAAGAAGCTGTGCTTGTTGCGGTCGCTATCAAGGCAAATCAGGACCCCTTGACAAATAACAAAGAAACCAATGTAGCTTGTGAATTTGCTATTCAGTAAATTCTGACATTGCGAAAAGACACAAATGTGTTCACCTATGTTTCTGACATTGTGTAGTGACAAATACCCACTCTGGGGTCACTTGCTCCTGTCTTTGCCTGGTGCTAGATAAGAGTTAAGCTCCACTGACAGGGACAGAGGATTTGATTCCTCTGGGTTCCCTGGAGCCTTCTGGCCTCCCAGGACGGAAGGTGGTCATTTAAGGTGGCTTTATTGCTCCTTTCTGGGCTGGAAAACCCGGGGGAAGAGGAAGGCAGATGCTGTAGGGAGGGCCAAAGCTACCCACATCCTCTGTATCCAGGTTCCCATGGGAACGACCACTATCAGGACTTCTCCAGAATACAGACACATTCCAGTCCTATGTCACTGAAGATGGCACCTCCTCAGGTCACTAAACAAAGGGGACATGTGTGCAAATGGCTCAAAGGCAGTGGCCAGACACTAGGACTTCACAGCAGCAGACACCACACTGTCGTCTTAGAGAAAAGCTTGGACCACGTGAGCAAGCCCAGGTCATGGTCCTAGCAATTGAGTCCCACCAACAAGAGAAGAGGGTAATTCTCCAGAGGGTAGCCACTCCAAAACGAAACTGTTCCATAAGTGAACTTAGAACACAGTGGGGGTGGGGGAGTGGGGGAACCTGCCTGAGAACCAGATAAACCAGGACCAAAGGACTGTATCTACAGTCCACCCACAACCAGCTCAACCCCTCATTAGAAGATAGCTAAGAGACTTGTCACTGGGGGCTATATGCAGGTGGCAGGAGGCATACAGACCACTAGCCCTCTGGGAAATGCAAACAAGGAGATGCCTACTACCGGCCCCACCACCACCACCAAATGCTGATGAGGCAGGAGCCCCATGCTGCTGGTAGGAATGAATGAGAAATGGCACAGGCTCAATGGAAAGCAGCCCGGCTGATCCTTAGGAATGGAAATACGCAGTTTAGGGCCTAGCAACCGCATTCCTAAGCATGGTCCCAGGGGGACCAGAACGGGGGTGGGGGGGTCTTCACAGCAACTTTGTGACACAGCCTTCATGGGGCAAAGGATCCAATAAGCTGTGGCGCACAAACCGGGGAGGCAGCTCCGTCAGGAAGCTGAATGAATCGCCTTTCGATACACAGCCACCCCTGTGAATCTAGACAGCGACCCCCGAGCAATAATAGGCAAGCTCCACAAGCTGCACACTGGACAATCACATTTGTCTAGCATGCTGACAATAGAGTCTGAAAGGGGAGGGGGAGATCAGTAGTTTGCTTGAGGTCTGAGATGCTGGCTTCTCCAGGATAGAAGGCCCTAACATTGTAGAGCAGTCATGCAAAATGGCGTCCCCAGGGAGACTCAACCAAGCACACAACAGCTCTCAATCGGTTCTTGTATCTGATTTGAATTGCAACGATCTCCAAGCGCCGCCATAGGGCACACCTGGCACATCCTGGGGCTCGAGAAAGGCCGAGGCAGATTGCTAGCTCTAAGCCAACCTGACAAAATATAGTGAGGGAGAATGTATTCACAAAGTCGGAACAACACAAGAAGGGACTAGATTTTAGTATCTGGCGATAAAGGCCAGGAGCCAGGGATCCGGGACAGGGCGGAGGACGCCTGAATCAGGCTTTGACTGGAGAGTCAGTCGGGTCCAGGGCGGCCACATGCCGTGCACACCGGGGATCCGCCGTCCCGGAGCTGACGGGCAGTGGGCCGAACAAGTGACAAGCCCGAAGACTAAGAAACAAACCGAAGACGTGGACGGCTTGGAGCCCTGAGATGAGGAGGCGGCTCTGCGCGGGTGAACGCTGGGAGAAAAGCGCCGCCCGCTGTCCAGAAGCCTGCACAGACGCAGACACCTCCTTGGCAGCCCCTCAAGCTATGCGCAAGGCAGCAGCCGCAGCACCACGGAGAGGTCCGCCCGTGTTTCCTAGAGAGGCCTCGAAGGGGGCTGAGGGAGGTGGGCGGGTCTACGAAGCCGAGCGCAGCACCACAGAGAGGCCGGACGACGGCTCCTAGAGCGGCGTCAGAAGGGCGTGAATGAGAGGGCGGGGCTACGGGGCATGCAGCGGTACCACTGAGAGCCCGGCAAGGACTCCTAGAGAGGCACCGGAGACCGCTGAGAACGGTGGGCGGGGCTGTGGAGGGCGCCGCAGCACCACCGAGAGGCCGGGGAAGGTAGAGCGGCACCAGAGGGGCGGGCGCCTTCAGGCGCGGGAGAGGCGGGAGTGGCGGGCTCAAGTGGGGATTGTAACCGTCGCCCGCCCGCCTGCCTACCCACCCGCCTGCTTGCCCACGGCGTCCGCGCTCGACACCCACCAAGGTACCTTTTGCATGCGCGCTCGGTGTCCCCGGCCCGGCGAAAATTGGCTTCTCGGTCGTTTCTCCGTGGGCCGCCAGCCACTCGGTGTTGTTGCGGAGGTCCCGGAGGCGGGGAAGATGGGGCGGGTTTCCTAGCGAAGCCCCTTGCTGCTGGATGACTTGAGCTCCAAGTCCCGCCAGGTCCAGCAGCACTGTAATGGATCTGAGCCGTTAGGCCCGCTGCATTGAACTAAGTTGCCTGAATCACTCCCACCCACCCCTGTGCCACGGCCCTGTGAGGGGAGGGGGCAGCTGGTTTTAATGTCTGTTTGCAGTTTTCATTGAGGATGCCCTTTGGTGAGCAAACACAAGACACCTGGGTCCCGCTCGTTAGTCTTCTCACCGGAGTGACGGTATTTGAATTGGTACTGAGCTTGGGGGCTGTCAGACAGAGACTCTCAGATGTCTCCTCCTGAGCTGTCCCACAAAAGACAGAACATTTTCAGATACTGACGTTCAGACAGTGCAAGCAAATGCCTAGCTGAACTTGGACTCCGAATCCAGATAAGACCTTTATCTGCTGGGTTAGATATGCAGGCATAAGTCAAATACTTAGAACAAAACACAGTGTGCTCCCAAAGTGGCAGCTGTGTTTTTTGGACAGACGTGGGGGCTCAATGGGACTCCCAGCATAGCCCACCCCTTCAGGCCTCCAGGGGTAAAAGGGATGGTGCAGGTTTAGAGATAAAGAAAAGCCTTTCTCACATAAAGAAAGGCTCAGCAGCACAAGGGGCAGCCTTTGGGGGTGTGATGGGGTTTGCTGGCTGCTGAGGTTAATGAGAACAGCCCTGAGTTTTCCAGGCACAGAACCAGGCTGTGTGCTAGTGGAGTTACCTCCTGTTGCAGGGCATATGCACAATCCCAAAGCGGGCAGGTGGAGAGGATGAGGAAGGGAAGGGAAGGTTCCATTTTGGAGGTGGGAAGTGGCCATTGGTCCATGGTGGATATGGAGTTCTGTGGGATGAGTGAAAGCCTTGTCCTCTGGCCAGGGAGTGTCTCCTGGTCAATGGCTGAGCCAGTGAGAACACCACTCAAAGAGATGAGCGTGCTATGGACTGGAGTTCTGGGGAGTCCATGTTAGTCTGAGAAGCATCTGGAAGGCCAGTGGAGGGACTGCAGCCCTGAGAGCTGCCGTTGACCTGTTGCTAATGCTTTTGCCTCCAGAAGCAAAAGGTCGGCGGTTCCGGTTCCGTCTGCTGGATGCCAAAATGCAGCTTCATAAGCAAGATGTGGTGAGCTGTCCCTGACAGAGTGAAGTCACAAAGAAAGAGCCAGCATCCACTGGCTGGGAGCCCTCAGCCTTCCCTGGCTTCCAGGGTGTTGCCCACTTCCGAGGAGCAGCAATGGAAAAGCCTGCAGGCAGGAAAAAGAAGACCCAGGCCCCAAAGGAGGAAGCAGGTGTGCCAAAGGCCACTGTCAAAGGAGAGAAAGCATCAAAGGCAAAAAGGCCAACCAAGAGGTCAGCGAGGCCCCGGAAGCCCCGCAAACAGCCCGTCCTGAGTCCCGAAGACGAGGCACATATCTTTGATGCCTTTGATGCCTCATTTAAAGATGACTTTGAGGGCGTCCCCGTGTTTATTCCTTTTCAGAGGAAGAAACCCTACGAGTGTGGTGAATGCGGACGAATCTTCAAACACAAGACAGACCACATCCGCCACCAGAGAGTTCACACTGGAGAGAAGCCCTTTAAGTGTGACCAGTGTGGGAAGACCTTCAGGCACAGCTCAGACGTCACCAAACATCTGAGAATCCATACTGGTGAGAAGCCCTTTAAATGTGGGGAGTGTGGGAAGGCCTTCAACTGTGGCTCCAATCTTCTGAAACACCAGAAAACGCACACTGGAGAGAAGCCTTACGGCTGCGAGGAGTGTGGAAAAACCTTCGCCTACAGCTCCTGCCTCATCCGGCATCGGAAGCGTCATCTGAGGAAGAAGCACTGAGCGGGGCAGCCTGCAACTATGGATCTTTGTCAAACATCAGATGCTGGTCTAGGTTTCTCATGCAGTATCTACTGATGGCTCATCGGGCTGCCGTGTCTCTGTCATCAGAAGGAAATGTCACCTATCAGACGTGAGAACCACAGAGGCTTTCCGCCCTGCGAGTCTCACCTGGTGGTCACCCGGTGCTCCCTGGGGCTTACTGCAGCTCCAGCCGTTTTCCAGACTCCTTCATCCTACTCAGGGCCATCTTTGGAACAGCGTTGGGCCACCGAGAACTTATAGCTAAAGTGACACCTGTATTGGCTAGGGCCACTGCCTCCCTCTGCAGCCTCTGCTGGCTCCATCACTACACATCTGTCAGTCCACTTGAAGGCGTCTGGCTCTGGATGCCCGGCCCATGCAGTCTGCTGGGGGCGAGGGACTCTAAGGTAGATGGCAGGCAGCACTCTGACTAGCTCTGAGGACCCAGGTCTCCTTGGACTATTTATTGCTCATCTCTGTGCAGCTGACTTCAGTGGTCCTGAAATTGCTCTCTTCTGGCTGAGCCAACAGTCTGTGAGCTCAGCCCCAGTGCCTGAAACTGTACCGCACTGTGTACCCTTATCCCAGCCACCGTTGTAGACAAGGAGCCTGGGTCCACCCAGAGTGGCTGCAGTGGACCCCTGCACCCTACACGGTGGCCGATGGTGTAGATTAGGTCCTGTGGCTTGAGGGGGTCAGCAGCTTCTCACCACTGCACCCTCAGAAACAACTGACCCTGCCCCATTGCAGCCTGCCATTCAGGTCAGTTCTGTGTCCTGCCCGTCACCAGGACAAGATGATGTGGTTGTGCCTGCCCTCTGTCCCTGGTGCTCTATGAGGACAGCAAAGTGACTGCTGACCAGAAGGTAAGTTGGGGGAAAGTTCGCAGAGATTCAGACATTTAAAAAAAAAAATAATAGCTGTAGTCTTTGAGGACTCTGTCCTGAAAGAAGGGTCCCCAGCCAAAAACTAGAGATAGGTTTGTCAACAGATAAAGAAACCATGAAAAATAAATGATGCAGGATAGTTGTGTTCCCTGGTAGGAATATTTTCCCAGGTGTTGTAGTTAATCTTCATGGTCAGCCTGACTGGATAGAGAATCACCCAGGAAACATGTGTCTATGAGGGTGTTACCATGGAGAATTAACTGAAGAGAGACGGCTCAGCAGGTAAAGGCACTTGCTTCAGAAGACTGATGGTTTGATTTCAATCCTGGAACCCATGTAAAAGTGGCAGCAGAGAGCCAACTCCTCAGAATTGTCCCCTGACCCCGCATGCACACAGCAACAATAGAGACACACACAGAGCCTTAAGAAACCAACTTTAAGAGACTTAGAAACTTGAGCGTTCATCTGTGTGCTTCCCAATTACTGGCCCTCTGACCAACCATGCCATACTCCACACTGTCATGGCCTGTATCCCTTCAAACCAGCCAAGGAAACCCTCAGGTTGCTTTTTTCAGACAGTTGCCACAACGATGAGAAAAATAACAACTATGCCAGGTTAACCGTCCTCCTGAAAGCTAAAGCTAGCATCTCTGGTGCCTCCTGTCCTGGCCTAGCCGGGTTTGCTGATGATGCGTGCACTGTCAGGAAGTGCAAGCTGAGGCTGCAGGTGGACCTTGTACCACCCCTCCCTGGGGCAGAAGTCTTCCCACACTGCACTCCTCGTGCAGGCAACCCCAGGATCATTGTACCAGACTTGGGAGAGGATGCCTTAATCTAATACGGAAATCCAGTAAGGTGAAATTGTGAGAAAATGGGTATCAGCTGGTATAGATACATACATAGCACACTCAGACAGCATGTTCTGGGTTAGAGAAGGTGCCCACATGCCGCTGGGACATTGGAAACCTGGGGTGTTAGCAGGTGGTAAGGCAGCTTCCTGGTCACAGCCTCTAACCCAGTCCTTAAGGATGTGTGTGAAGGTTTCAGGGTGCAGAGTCACAATTTCCTCAGTATTGACGGGAAACCAAAAATAATGTGTGTTCATCCACACCGAGAGGGCCACTAGGCAGGTGACACAGTGTCATTCCTCATGAATCCAGGTCAGGGATTAGTAACAGTTTATATAAAAGGCCAGATTTTGTTCTTATTCTAGAACTTGCTCTGTAGACCAGGCTGGCTTCAAACTCACAGCGATCCGCCTGCCTCTGCCTCCTGAGTGCTGGGATTAAAGGCGTGCGCCACTACTGTCCAGCTTGTTCTTGTCTTTCAGCCACATAGTAACTCTCCTATGCCACATATTGCCACAGCCCTTACATAGATGGCACAGGATGAGGTTGTGGCCATGTGCTAACCAAACTTGACAGAGTGAGGTGCTGCCAAGGTTTGTTTGCCAGTTGTTTGTCTTGTTGAGACAGGATCTCACTCTAGCCCAGGTTGTCTTGGCTCTCACTGCGTAGCTTGGATTGACCTCAAACTCTTGGAGTGATGGGTGTAAGCCATCAAATACTGGTTAAGGTAGATGGCACAGTGCTCCCTTGGGGTTTGTTTGACCTTTTTTTGTTTGTTTGTAACAGTGTCTTGATATGTAGCTCAGGCTGCTGAGAACTAACTATAGCCCAGACTGGCCTTGAACTCACCATGAACCTCCTGCTTAAGCCCTCAAAATTCTGGGATTTGTAGGCATGCACCCCATACCTGGTTTCTGACCCATATTCTTAATGAGCAAAATGAAGAGTTTGAGCCACAGGGAGCTTGCAGGCGGTTTCTTCGAGTTTTCCATACATAGGTTTAGTCCTTCAGAGCTAAGAGAAGCCAGCTAAGAATGTTGGGATCCCTGGGTGCAGGAACTGGACTGGAGCCATGAGTGGCAGGGAGCTAGTCAATGTGCCTTCTGAGTTTGATGTTCCAGGAGAGTGGCAGTGTGGACACAGAATCTACAATAGCCCAGATCAGTCGAACACAGCCCAAGGGGTGCCTGACTTGTCTGAGTCGATTTGATTTGATTGTGCAGAACTCTGATAACCCTGGCATTGGCAGTGTGAAGTGTTGCTTTGAGTGGACACTTAAGGAGCCATTGATTTAGAGAAACAGAGCTGACTCCAACTGAGCTGCTCCCTAACCTGGCCACATGGACTGATTTTGGACCAGGTTACAAATAATTCTTTAATGTCTTTCCCACATTTTAGGGTGCATAGAACAGGGCCCAGACACAGAATGCCATGTAGTCACATATTCGCCTCAGGTCGGCCCTGGAAGACCCCTGCAGCAGTGTCTAGGTGGCAGAGTCCAGTCATCCCTCCAGCAGACAGGTGGGTTCACCATCATTGTTTTGCTTTTGTGGTCCTGGGGATGGAACCCAGAGTCCAGAGTGCTAGGCCAATGGTCTGCCACTTAGCTATACCTCAGCCCAGGGTTCTTGGGAAGAATCAAGTTGTATATATGCTTTTTGTTTTATTTTGTTTTTGAGTAGAGTAGGCCAGCCTCAGTTGCATAGTCCAAACATAGCCAAAGAACCATGTTAAAAGCCAGTGTCTTGATCTCCAAGGAGGAAACAGGTGGTAGAGCAGGAGTCCTTCAGCCAAAGTCTCCTTGCCTGGATATTGCGATGTTGGATATACTGCTGAACCTTGTGCCTCAGCTTCCTCCCATGCAATGGGAGTGACAGTGCTCAACTCTAAAGAATCAGCTAAAGCCAGGCGGTGGTAGCACATGACTTTAATCCCACCACTCAGGAGGCAGAGGCAGGCGGATCTCTGAGTTTGAGGCCAGCCTGGTCTACAACAGCTAGTTCCAGGACAGCCAGGGTTGTTACACAGAGAAACCCACTTTTAACACATTCCTTTAATCTCAGCACTCTGGAGGCAGAGGCAGGCAGATCTCTGTGAGTTCAAGGCCAGCTTGGTGTACAGAAAGAGTTCCAGGATAGCCAGGGCTACATAGTGAGACCCTGTCTCAATGAAAAAAGACAGAAAGCCCACCCAGATGTGGCACTGGCTCGTGCCTGTGGTTTTATTGCACACATCTTCCTGTGTTTTGACATACTTTCACATTGTTTTGTCTTTTCCTTTATCTTTGTGTTTGGGTGTTTCCATGCATGTTTGTCTCTGTACCACATGCGTGTAGTATTCTCAGAGGCCAGAAGAGGGCATTGGATCCTCTGGAACTGGGGTTATAGTTAGTCACTTTGTATGTGCTGGGAATTAAACTCAGGACCTCTGGAAGAGCAGCCAGTGCTCTTAACTGTAGGAGGGGGCCGCTTGTTCGTCCCGGCCGCCCAGAACCAAAATAATCACACAGAAACTATATTAATTAAATCACTGCTTGGCCCATTAGCTCTAACTTTTATTGACTAACTTTTACATCTTAATTTAACCCATCTCTACTAATCTGTGCATCACCATGAGGTTGTGGCCTACCAGCAAAGTTTCAGCACGTCTGTCTCCTACAGGGGACCCATGGCATCTCTTTCTCCCTGCCTTCCTTCTCCCAGCATTCAGTCCAGTTTTCCCCACCTACCTAAGTTCTGCCCTATCAACAGGCCAAGGCAGTTTCTTTATTCATTAACCAATAAAAGCAACACATAGACAGAAGGGCCTCCCTCACCACTTAACTGCTGAGCCATCTCTCCAGCCCTTGTTAGTATTCTTTTCTTTTTTTCTCCCAAATGCAATTATGAGAAAAGTCACACAACCAAACCAGCAGGAGGAGGTCAGGGTGCAGCCCCAGCAGAAGTGGGAGGGTGTCAGACCTGCTGCTTGTGCTGAGTGTACTCATGTGCCACTTAGGTGTTGGTCCACAGCTGGAGCCCCACATCCCTCAGCACCCTCGCTTTCTTTGGGTAGCTAGCAAAACCAGCTTGCACCCACCCCCATTTCTGTCAGTTAGCTATCTCCTAGGGAATGAGGAACTGCCCTCTTCTCATTTACCCAGACTGTTCTTTGTTTTTTTCCAGGCTGCTAGTGCAGATCTCCCCAGCAAGAAACTTAGAGAAGTCAAGAGAGTCAGTGTCTACCTCCACCACAGGGCACTGCCGAGGCCCACTGGGGTCATGCACCGGAGGCTGTCATCACAGAATCCACTGGCAACAGGAAATCTGTAGGAAGATGAGCTCAGGGAGGCCTTTTGGACGCCATAGGGTGACTCCCGGACACCTGGACTTGTTACCACCCTGAAGTTAAGATGGCCACCTCACATTGTTCACAAGTGACCATTAGTTCTGGCCCACTGTCAACCTGCTGGAGAGTCCCAGCACCAGTTCTTTACTTCAGTGAGACACTCTGAACAGCCACCTGGGTCAGACTAAATGTTCAGAACCTTCTAGATGTCTTGAGCTGTGTCCTGGGCAACGAAGAGCACTCCAGCAATGTATTGGTATTCTAACTACAGAAGCATACTCACCTGCAGCCAGAAACTTCTGAGACGTGCGAGGCAGCCACACTTGTTAGCACCTCAGCTGCCACACGCGGTGGGCCTTGTCCTGCAGGAAGGTTCTGACACCGGCTGCTGCTCAGCCTCACTTGGAGCAGAAGCACTACCAGGGCCTGACAACAAGCAACCAAGAGCTCTGAGCTCCACTGGCATCCATTCCCTCAGACCCTCCCAACCAGGTGAGAAGTCAGGAGCCACCCTAGGGAGAGTCAGAGTAGCCCTGGACTGGGCCCAGGACCATTGGTCAGCCTTGACTCTAGCTGGCAACTTCAGCTCCTTGAAGTCTGTAGCTCCAGGGCACACCTGGGCTCCACTCCTTCACCTTGGATCCATTCCAGTTTGACATCAAGACACAAGCATTTCCTGTGCCAGTGAGTTAGGACACCAAGATGCCTTGAAGAGGAGGAAGGAAGGAGCAGGGCCGAGGATGACTCAAGGGACAGATGTGCTGTGGCTTCTACGGAAGATTGGGGGGGTGGGGGTCACCTCTGGTGTGGACCCTAGGTACAGTTCAGCAGTGCAGACAAGGAGACTAGCCCATGTCCCGCATTTACCCGTAGGCCAAGAGACAGCTCTCCCTGTCAGCCTACCCCTTCCGAACATTGTGCCTGTGGAGTTGGATGTTTGCTTTTTCCTGGTTCCTACTCAAGGAAGTTAAGTAGATTGCCCTCTCCTGACTCAAATCCCCTGGGACTGATGCTTTCATGGGGCAGCTCCCAGCCGACACCTAGGTGAGGCATTGCTCTGCCGCTGGGCCTGCAGTCATTTGGCTCTGGACCTGCAGAGGGTTCTTGGCACCCGTGGACTGTTAGCACCCAGCTGGCCTGTCCACACCTCACCTTGGCCACATCAGCAATCTGCTGGAACCTCATCTTCTATCTGGCTGGTGCAGAGACACCTGTGTGTCCTCATGCCCTATACACTCCCTGCGGGGTATATCCCGCCCTGATGTGCTAAACTGCAGTGAGTGGTGAATCCTCTTTGAGTGCTGCAGCCACAGCCCATTATGTTGTAGCAGATGCTCTTCCCAGTCTGGTGTTTGTGTCGCCGTTGTTAACTCTTCCTTTCATGTAAACCATCCTTGGTGCTGTGTCAGTGTTGTGCACATTGGACTAGACGTTTCATTTTGCTGTGCACTCAGTGGCTTCCTTCGTATGTGACCCCTCTGCTCCATGGACACCTGCACTGATCTCCACATTGCCTTGCAGGAGCTGCCATGGTTTTGTGAGCAGATGCTGTTGCTGCTGCTACTGGATGTCTATTTTCTCATAAAAGTAAATGTGTTTCCATCCTGCTTACTGTGCTCTGTCAGTTCCCACTGTGGAGGGATGCCTTCCGAGAAGCCACCATCTTTCTCCACTAGGGACAGTAAGCTGCGAGACTAGGGTTCTGGCTGGTCACTGTTTCTTGGGAATGCCTAGGAAGATCCAGTAACCAAGCTCACGAGAGTACAGTGTGTAATTGAGAAAAGTCGTCCCTGCTGTATGGTGGGGTGAGGGTGGAGGCTCTATAGCAACAAGACATTCGCCTACCTTTTTGACCCTGGATAGTAGGATGCCAGGTTAGAGTTTGGTTAGTTGTTGAGTGTCTGTAGTAGGGACCCTGGGAATCATCCATTCATTCTCCATTTAGGGCAGTTGTTCTCAACAAGGGACACTTAACGGTGCCTGGGGACAGTTTTGTGTGGAGGATCTAAGGGATAGAGGCCAGGATTTGGCCAAACCTCACAGTACACAGGCAAACCTCACCACAGCAATAGGCAGCACTGGTGCCATGTTGTCACTCAAGAAGCTAGGGCCCGAGCTGGGCTCACGGTCAACCGAAACACGAGGAACCCTTCTCTTTTCTGATGCGTTTTCCCGCGGCCCCAAGACTAACCTTATAATGAAGGGGAAAGGGTCATTTGAGTTTTCAAGATCTAGAATAACAGATAACAATAGTGAGACCCCCATTTCAAAAATGGGATGGGGGTGGGGGTGGATCTGGAGGTTTAGCGCAATAATGAAACACACAAGCAGACTTGAGACCCTGGTTTCAGGTCCCATCCCCAGCATTTTCAGAAAAAGGAAGGCAGGCTGGAGAGTGGCTCAGTGATTTGAGAGTACCAGTTACTCTTCAAGAGGACTCATGTCTGATTCTCAGCACCCACATGGCAGCAGGCAACCAACTGTAACTCCAGTTCCAGAGAATCTGTCCCCCTTTCCTGTATTCCGTAGGTCCAGGCATGCAAGTGGTACACAGACATACAGGCAGAACAGTCATTCATTTGTGTGTGTGTCAACATTTAAAAAGTATATCCCTCCCCTTTAAGAGTTTCTGTGCCTCCCAGTACAGTTAGAATGAAATCCGAGTTCTGGAGTGGCTTTGGGACTGTTGTTTGTCTGACCCTTGTCCATCCTGTTCTGTTCTCTGCTTACCACATTCCAGCCTGCTCGCTCACTCAGGTCCAGATGACTGGTGATACTCTTCCCATATCTCAAGACCTTGGCACACAACTACTTCTTTTGAACCTATCACCTCCCTATCACCTCTCCCTCCTCTGAGAGCACCTCCTTAGGTTATCTTGGACATCAGGCCTCCACTTGTGGGGTATCCACCAGAGAAGACTAGGACATGGGTTTAAGCCAAAAGAAAGTCTTTATTATCTGGTTGGCACCTACATTGTGTGTTTGGAATCCTGGTTTAGCACCAAGAATTTCTCAGGGTGAGCTTTTCAGCACAAAAACCATGTCCTGAGTTGACATGCTTCAGTTAACAAGAACAGTTAGCTAGAAGCGGACCCGCAAAAGTAAAAAAGCACGGTTAGTACACTTAGAAACTTTCCCAGAACTATAGACTTTGATGGATTATGTCTTTGTTTTTCTTTTTGTCAACCGGTGCTGTCTACATGCTGAGTTTTGTGGCCTGAATGGTGCTTCCATCATGGAATCAGTTGTGCTAAGGTTTGGGGGCCTACTAAGGTCTGCAGACATGTTACATTCCCCACTGGTCTTAGTGAATGAGTCAAATCATGGACTTATCCCGCTCTAAAGAAGTATAGTTGGTCCTAAGGACCATTATTTTTACCAAATTGTACATAATTGGTCAAACAGTTTAAGGTACAGGAGCCCACCATTAATCCAATCAGAACGAGAATTAAAGGCCCAGGTGGCACTGATAGTTTGATGGCTAAAGAAACTCCATTTTATGCTAGGCATCCATCTTGGTACCCACCAGCCATTTGTCTCTGACTCCAGTCCATGGAAGATAAGTTTCCAATAACCCTGACTCAGTGACCTCCACCCAAAAGTGCACAGCCATGACATCTACGTGTCATGATATGGCTAACTGCTCTTTGGCTTCTGTGACCTGCTTATGCAGACATGCGAGGACTATTTTGAGTTCTCCTTGGCTACCTAATCTTGGCAGAGCAGAACAGCTCCTGGCTTGTTTGTGTAGATACTCAAGGTCTTCTTGTGGGTTTTGCCTTAAGAATCCTCCCCTCACCCCCTTCACTCAGCATTCTCTAGTCTGGCTCAGAGATTGTTGTCCTGCTAGCATTATCAATAAATTTAACTAATTATAATCCAGATTGAGTCTGTGGTATTTTCCTGGAGGTCTCAAGCTCCATAACATTTTGGGGACTCATCCAGGATCCCTGGGGTACCCCAGACTCAGGGATAGGGGTCTTGGGATAGTCCCTAAGTGGGGGCAAGTCCAAGGTGGACTTGGAAGCCTAGGGGAGCCCAAGACAGTGGCTACCACAAATTAAGGAGTCACTAGTCGGGAACAAACCCTAAACGGGAAAGAACCTCAATGCGGAGACCCTAGGGGTAAACAAGCCCTAAATGGGGGCAAGCACATTGTGGACCTGGAAGCCCCCAGGACTCCCAGACTGTGACTACCGCACATTTGCAAATTCCCAGCACTCTGGAGGCAGAGGCAGGTGGATCTTTGTGAGTTTGAGGCCAGCCTGGGCTACAGAGTGAGTTCCGGGACAGCCAGGGCTACACAGAGAAACCCTGTCTCGGAAACAAACAAAAAAGTAAAACTTGCTGGTCAACGTGCAGTTAAAACACAGGCCAATTAGTTGAGTTCTGGTCTGGAAGTCCTGACATCTGGGGAAACTTGGGAGATCAGATATGATCATAGACCCAGTCTCCACGGACATCCTTCTGTTCCCCTGGTTCTAGTATATATGAGTGAAGGTGGCCACCACATGTCTGTCTAGTCTCTGTGTGAACATTCTTGTTTGCTTTTGTCTGATGGATTTATGTTTTCTGGTGTGCTCATAAGTTTTGGTTCAGACATGGGAGCTGGACCAAGCATCGCTAAGACCCTTATGGGTTGCATGCGGCATCATTTTTTCAGGATTTCCACGAGGCTGTCTGCTCCTGGCTGCCTCCCACTGCACCACCGTCACCACCACTGCTGTCTTGTTCAGTTCTGTCTCTGTCCCCTCTCACTGGTTCAGTGAGCCTGCTGTTAAGCCCTGTGGATTTCCCATGAATTCTTATCACTGAGCCTGCTGTTAAGTCCTGTGGGTTTGCCACGAATTCTTATCTCTGAGCTTTAGTTTCTGCTTGCTCTGGTCAGTGGATGCAGTTTTGCAGGGATTCGGGTGTGTAATTAGACTTTGTCAGGCTGCCAGCTCCCAAATAATGGCATAGAGACATTATTATAAAAGATTGACCTTTACCTTAGGCTTGTTCCCAACTAGCTTTTCTAACTTAAGTTTACCTGTTTCTATTAATGTTCATTCTGCCACCTGACGTTTTGCCTTTCTTCCATTCTGCATGGCTGGCTCTCTCCACATCTTGCTGGCACTCTCATGCACCTAGAGTCTTCCTGAGCTCCTCTCTTTCCCAGGGACGTCCCGCCTATTTTCTCCTGCATTCAGTTCTTTGTTAAACCAATCACAAATGCACACCTTCGAATAGTGTAAGCAAATATCTCACAACAAGGCATCTTGGGGATGGATAATATTGAAATATTGTTTTATGCCGTTCTGCTTTATTAAAAGCCGGCTCTGGAGTTGGGTTATGGCCCTCCTCTCCTGGCCCAAGCATGCCTGTTTAAAGTTTTCCCCTAAATCTCTGTCTTGGGGCAGATGGGTCTCCTGCCTCTGACAGGGAAAGGAAAAACCAGCAGCCAGGAGAAGACACCGGGTGCTTTAAACAGCTAGAGAGTGGCTGCTGCTCATCTCACGCTCCTTTTCTTGGTCTTACTTAACTCTCAAACTTCTGCTAAAACATAAATTTATCTCGAGATTTGTAAGACGATTATATAAACTTCCTGTGCCTTGAAATTTGTAAGTTTACTGGATATGGTTAAAAAGAAAACTGTAAAAACGGACTGAAGAGATGGCTCAGAGGTTAAGAGCATTGCCTGCTCTTCCAGAGGTCCTGAGTTCAATTCCCAGCACCCACATGGTGGCTCACAACCATCTGTAATGTGATTTGTTGCCTTTTCTGGCCTGCAGGTGTGAAGGTTAAATTTGAACTAAACTAAGACCACCCCTCTTATGTCCTCTCCATGATCCCAAGTTCTTCCAAGTTCCCTAAAGGAGCAGAACTCCACCCTGGGTATGACTGATGAGGGTATGTTTGATGACAGCCACTAACCACATGCCTAACCATGCCTGTTGTATTTTTAACTACTTTACTCTTCAATTCTGTACCTTCCCCTCACCACAACCAATCAGGTTAAAAGTCAACTACCCCAAGACCTTCTGACAAGGCTTGTAATCCACTTGTGGTTTTCCCTTTATAAATCCAAGCCTGTAAATGCTCAAGGCTGCTCTCAGTCTCTTGAGTGCTGAGTTGCTGCCCAAGTCAAGACTTGTTTCAATAAACCCCTGTGTGTTTGCATTGGATACCAGCTCTGTGGCGGTCTTGTTTGGGGCTCTTGTGACATGGGCACAACACAGGCATGCATGCAGATAGGATACTGTATATATAATGAATAAATTTTTAAAAATCTAGCCGGGTGGTGCTGGCGCACACCTTTAATCCCAGCACTTGGGAGGCAGAGACAGGTGGATCTCTGTGAGTTTGAGGCCAGCCTGATCTACAGAGGGAGTTCCAGGACAGATGACTATGCTCCAGAGACTCCCTGTCTCCAAAACAAAACAAAACAAAATCTGTAAAAACAAAAGCAAACTGATGCCAACATATTCTGAGTTCCCACAGAAGTCTTGCTTTTACAGTTTTCTGTGTAACAGCCTCTCGATTACAGCTACTTAAATTCTGCAACCTGATGACTTTATAAAAAGATACTTCTGAAGCT